>OMKZ01017652.1:0-10326 GCA_900302535.1 Neoniphon sammara | reverse complement strand
CACAAGTTACAGTTTTACCCCTTTTATCCTGAAGGAAAATACTCTCTAACTTCCGGTATTAGTCTGTCTGTCTTTACGCGAAGAGGATAGTTGCAGAGATGCACAGCGAGGACGAGCGCGGACCAAGTTAAGCGCGCGCGAGTTGCCTCGATGTGCTTGTGTCATTTTTCAGCATTTAGACAACACGTTTAAAACAACAGCAAACTTTGTAGAATAGTATATATGAATGGACAAATTGCATTTAACTCTGTGCCACAGTAACATTCGACTAGCTATATTTTGTATGACTCTTTGGTGTTCATAATACAAAACAAAACAAAAAGCATTTTACAAAAACATTTTAAAATCTTATTTGAGCATTTTTGTTAACTTAATTGTGAACATATCAGAAACAGCCTTGAGAGAACTCGTTCAACACAATTGAGTGTTTGTAGGTAACTGGTGGCATCTAGTGGATGAAATTAGAATTACACACAACAGAATCAGCAGGGAAGATGAATGAAACATTAGGCCGGGACTGAACACGAATGACAACGCTTTATATAATAATGTATATTAATGTTTATACCAAAATCTCAATGATTGAATCAGATGTTTGATTAACTCCCATTACAGTTATTCTACATTCTTTGATACTATTCTCAAAATAAAGGTTCAAACAGTTAACATAGCCATCTAAACACACTGTTGTTTTTTTTGTTTTGTTTGTTTTGTTTTGTTTTGTTTTTTTCAAAACAGCCCAGGGCAAAATGAAGTGCTGCTTTCTTTTCAGGTGATATCTTTACCAAATCCTTAACTACATTGAACTACACACACAACACCTATAAACTAAGAATACCACAATACCATGTTAAAACATGTTTCACTTTTTTAGATTTAATGTTTTTTTTTTTATAGTTTTGGAATAATATTTTGAAGGAATGGGTTATTTGATGCATTTTTTTCATGTCTTGTCTTGTCTTGCATTAATGAGAAAAAAAAAAGCCAATAAAGATTAGCTTTAATGTCAAAAATATTTCATCATAACACATAAACAAAAGTTCTTGTTTACTTCAGAATCTTTATTTCTGTAGTTCAAAAACAGCAGGTGTCATAAACACAATCAAAAAATCTCCACAAATAGCCTTTAAAAAAACATTTAAAATTAATATTAACATAACTTAATAGCCTAATGCATATGAGAATGTAAATACTAAGAAATCATTTACAAGTAGCCAGTTTACAACAGTTATTGATTTGGGCAATTTTATGATGCTTCAAAATACTGTAGTTATTTTACAGTAAGAATCAAACTAAACATACAGTCTACTTCAATGATCAGTCAGTATATTAAGATAAATACTTTAAATAAACCAGTACATGACAGTCAGTAGCTTTGGGGGATAAAAAGGTCCATCCACTTCTTTAGGAGACTTGCTAGAGCCCTTTTTATTATAATGCTCATATTAAAAGTTGATGGTAGAACCCACACAAAGTAAAATAAAATAAAATAAATTATATCAATGCCAGACTTTGATATAGTACTATTTCTAAATAATGTGCTGGTTTGTTTAAGCCTACATTGATGCCAAATGGATGGAGTTAGCCACACAGGACAACATAATGATTCCCAAAACTTCAGACCACAGAAATAGGTGTGGAAATTGTATGTACTAATAACTGTAAGTACAAACATGGAAATGGAATCAATTCTATTTCTACAGCTTCTACAGTAACACATTTTTAAAATGCAGTTAGCATACTTTTCTGTAATTTTCAGTTTAGCTGAATTATCCTGAGCTGCTGGACCCCACTCATTTGGCACCAAAAAGCAGGCTAAAACAAATACAAAGAATTATTTGTAATTAGTTCAGGTCTGACTGCCATCTCCTATAAAATGACCCTAGCCTTGATCCAGGCATACAAATATCATTAAGTAACAAGTATTCATTGAGAATGTGAAATATTTATGTTACGCTTAACAATTGTGCTGGGTGTAGAGAAAATAATTCCATTATTAGATGGGTGAAGAGTGTGCACAACACAGTGCACGCTTTTCAGTGCACACAGAAAGAAAAAAATTGAAATTCAAATGTCACATCAAGTCACATTTTAAATAATGAACATTGAAAAAATGCATTAATACAAATGATCATAGGGTGAGCCTACCAACAGCTCCCTGTCACCTCGGTCACTGGAAGATAGTGAAAACATCTCCTTGCTTTTCAGGTTCTCCCCAACAAGTGGCGCTATCACATTAGATTACTGTTCACATTACATTATTGCTCATAACCTTTAGGCAATCATACATGGGCAATGGGTGATTTTTTATGATAGTGGAAGTGGGAAATATTGCTTTCAGCGAAGACGGAGTTCTGGAAATGGGCCAATGTCTATGTGGATAACAAAGCACATACAAGAAACAAAACCCTAATGAAACATGCCATCAGAGTTGGCAAAATGACCCATCTGCATTGCCTCAAAATGTTGCTGCAGTATTACAGCCTTACCAGCAGAGACAAGGCCATTGCACAAGGCTTCCTAAACAGACCCACACAGATTTTTGCTAGAGAGTTTGCTAGAGAAAACTGCCATTCTTAAACTGGGAACCAATCCTTTCAATTATTCATAGATAAAATTAATAGAGTAGTAAAGGACAGTTCAATAGGATGCCTATAGGAGTCCAGAAATCTTCCACTTTTTTGACTGAAGCAGCAGTTTTCCAGTGTATGTTTTATATGACTGCTTGCTGACACGAGTTTCCCATCAGGAATCAATAAAGCTTCAACGGATCTAAACTGAACAGTACTGTGAAAGTGCGCTCTGTGAATAAGAGCTCTGGACAGTGTGGTTGCTGTTGTAATACATTGTGAACAGGTTATGAAGCAGTTGTAAAAATTAGTTGATGTGGGCGTCAGTGTTCGGGGTTACATCCTCCACCTCTTGAAGCCCATGAACATACTGCAGCCATAGCATATAGTCACCAAAAAGGCAAATATCTGGGACAAAGAAGACATGGAGAGTTAGTTCTTCAACTTAGCTCTTCAGCTTGTAACGTCTTAAACACAAACTTAATGCTTAGAAACGTGGAGAAAATTTCAGAGCTAATTTCAATGGTACATTATATAGTGTTCAAATAAGAAATCTTCATTGAAGACTAGGACATGGTGTAGTTTAAGAGAGGGGTATAAACTATTGTGATTCTGCTACCCTTTGTAACCTAGACATTTCAATAAGCAGGAGGAAAAAGTGGGTATACTACTGTTTGTATTCCCTAAGATACCTGATTAGCAAACCTGGTTTAATTCATGTGCATGAAACAGACTTCAGAATATTACCATGAAAATTTGTCCAATGACATATGATAACCATGGTGTTTCAAGTGATCATTAGCTATGTTTACAAGGAGATTCTATTCTTAACATGGTTACTTCAGTAATTTGGCTACGGGTTGATGCATGTAAACATTTTAACTGGGTTAGAATAATCTGGCTGTGCTCTTACACTAATTGTTTGAAACATGGCTGAAATGCCTTACTTTGATATTAAACAGGCTTTGTGCAAACTCAGACTCATAAGGCATTATGGGTACATGCTGATAATCATTTCTGTCCCTTACTTTAGATGAAAACTACTATTGCTCCATCAGAAATGGTAGCTGATGATCACATCATTTTCATACATTTTTGCTGGTGGACTGTTCTAGCTGATAGCAGGACACCACAGGCACACAGAAATATTTTGTTTACTGATATTCACGGCAAAGGAGATACTAGACCTGAATAAGACCATAGCCAGAGCAAGGCCACTAGCCGTGTGCATGTAAACGTACCCACTAAGCTGGCTCTCTAATCAGTTTTACCTTGCTCAGTCCAACTGGAGAACAGCTCCATTTTCAGGTTGTTTAATTCATTTACTTGACAAAGGAGGCCTCCAATTTAAAAATTGCTCAATAGTTCACAGGAAAACAGTCAAAAAATGGAGAAAGGATATGAAAAAATAAACCTGATAATACTTTTGTGGCGTAAAAATGTGTTTTCCTATGTAATTATCATCTTCCAACCCCCCCCCAGAATCATTGCACGACCCCCCAGGGGGTCCTAACCCCCAGTTTGAGAACCATTGCCCTAATTCCAAGGATGTCAGTATCCTCTCTTTCTGTGATTGCATGTTCTTCCTTTCAAACTTATCTCTAGATGTCACTGTTCAGACACTGAGGCAAAAATGCATCATGCAGACAAACACATGACAGGTTCTCAAATCTTAGGTGCCCTATGGTGCAATGCTGTGAGTGTACTATTAATGTACTGTAATAATGTATGAGTTTAAATGTATGCCATATGCATATAAGCAATAAAGTGCACAATAAACACCCAATTTAAAAAGACAAACAGCACTCACCGTAGCTGCCACATTAATACTGTATTGCCTCTCATCTAGGACAGTGAATATATTGCCCCTGGGGTAGGTTATACACATTATGACTTCAGTGCTGTTCAGGGTTGGCTTGATGTGGGCTCCGCCATTAGCTGCTGTGGTGGCTGCCTCCAGTACGAAGGCAGCAAAGTAGAAGAGCAAAGCAATGAAATGGTACACCACATCCTGGAAGAAAAGAGAGAGAATGGATTAGAAATAAATGCAGTAAGTTCAAGGGTTTCAGGTTGCAAGTGCAGAACTGCAGATAGGCACCGTACAGGTTCCAATTTTCATGCAAACTTGCTCAACCATTTCTAGGCTCCAACATCTGACATGAAAATTTTGTTCTCCTTTCAATAGCTGATAACAAGGAATGACCGATATACCAGTTTTTTCCTATTGTGTAATGATCAAACAACAGGCAGCAGTGGCCGCTGCAGCAATACTGCAGCACAAAAGCAGGACTTCTACCAAGTATATGTGTACTTTGGCATTCACATAATAACCTTGGCTAGCTTTCAAAGAGTAAATCTTCTAACTGAGTATTAAAGCATAACACGGTGGGTATAACAAGCATGGGAAAAGAAAAGAAATAGAAGGAGAAAGAGTAAAAAGAGATCATGAGAAGTTCAGAGAGAAGTGTGGAGTGAAAGTGTCATAGCGAGAAAGAAAGAAAGAGACAAAGAGAAAGAGAGCCACAAGGGAGGGAGAGAAAGAGTGTCAGGGAGTTAGAAAGAAGGTTAATGACAGTCTGTGTTGTCGTCTCTGTGGGCCCAGAGGGGCTACAGGCAGGCCTTTGTCGGGTTTTGGTGTGAGCTCATCATCCATGTCACTCATTGTTCGGCCGAAAACAAATAACACCACATGCCTGGCTACTCCTGGGAGCAGAGCCTGGAGGCCAAGGCCAAGCCCGGTCTGTCTGAGAGCCCAAACCCAATACCACAATCCTCTACAATGATGCAACAACATGGTGCATGCTCTCACATATATACGTGCAACACTCCACTTTATCTGCCGTATGGAATGTTTTAAATTTTTTGGTTAAGTCATCTGCCTGTCCACTCCAGCCTCTGAATGGGGGTGTGACTATTTAGCTTAACAGAGATTCATATCGATTCACAATTCATTAGCTTTCAAGTTGATTTGAGAACGATTCTTTTGTTTGTAAACCACAATTATAGTCAATAATTCAATTTAGTACTTGTAGCCAAAATTTTATATCTATTAAATATATACCTGCAATAATGTAAGGCTATCCCCTTTCTTCTGAAATGTGAAAAAAAACAAAACAAAACATTTGCCTTATTTGTTCTTTAAAAAAATGCAAATGCAATTTACAGTATTTTTTTAAGAGTCATGATTGAATCAATTCAAAGGATTTCATATCGACTCAGGCCAAATCAGAGTGATTAGTTCTATTTCTTTCTTTTAACACATTGATGCATTTGAATCAGAAGATTTTTCTAATCGATGCATCAATGCAACGAATGAATATTACACCCCCACCTCTCACGACAGCCTACAGTCTTCACTCTGGCCTGCAAAGATTGCTTTACAAAGGCGAGCCTGCCTGTGTTTGCTGCAGTACAAACTTGGAGCCATCAGCTTGGCTGTTTGCACTGTGCCTCCTGTAGCCTACAGACTCACACCTCCAGACAGCCTTCTATACAACAAGTGGACCAGTAAGTTTAGATCTGGGCTATACAGTCCCTACAGGAGGTGTGAAAGAACATGCATCACTTGGTGCTCCAGTGTGTATTCCCAGATAAAATCCTGACTTTATTGGCCTCATCAAGGGCCTGAGCAGCTATCCTGAAGTTCCTCTCTGAGTTCAGCCCTGAATCAATATTAGCAGGTTAGAGAGACCTTCAAGTCACCTCTGACACACCCTGTTTAGTGAATGTATTTAAGCAGTCCCTAATGTCTGTGAGAGTGACAGCTTGGCTGAGGTTTATAAAGGTGTTCAATCATGCATGGTCATATAAGTCACTAGAGTCGGCTGGTATAATTTACACGGTTAAGATGTTTGACTTAGGCTTGAATGAGGAAGTGTAATTGCTTATCAGTTTAGTGTAATTGTGCTATGGTTCAATGGCTCAAAGTATTTTGGTGGTGAGGTCCTACTAATTTAAATAATTCAACTCAAAGAGAGGCACATCAAAATCTTGATTGCTTGAGAAGTCGAAAGACAAAGCTTTGTCAGTTCATACAAGAAGGCTAGTAAATAAACCAAGCCTTCAAGTTTGATCATTTTTAAGGAGGAATTGTAGTAACCTTGGATTTTCAAGAGATCAAACAATCAAATATCAATCAAATTAACTGTTGAGCAAAATATCAATGCACACCTGTGTGCCTCGTCAGCTGAAAGCCTCTGTCAGCTGCCCTCTGGTATACATCATATTCAGTGTTTTTATTCTGTGGCACAGCATGCCTAAAAATATGACAAAACCTGCCAAACTGAGTAGTCCTATTGCTCTTTCAGGCATTTTTGTAAAAAATGCCAGAAGGCCAAAAAAAACACATTCTCAGGCCAAAACAAACAAAATAAAACATTCTTCAACAAGTAGTACTCGACATAAGCAAAGTTTGTCTACACATCTATTAAACCAAAAGCCGTTGCACTGCTGTGTTAATGTAGACTGCATACAGGGTGAAATGACCTTTATGAATGCTATCACTGTATCATATTGATACAACCCAAATGCTTGGTACACACACACACACACACACACACACACACACACACACAGACATGTGCACGCCCACACACTGCGCATCAGTTTGATTTCGATGTAAAAGGGCCAATGACTAACATGATGACATAACACACAATAGACGCAGATTGTGTGTGTGTGTGTGTGTGTGTGTGTGTGTGTGTGTGTGTGTGTGTGTGTGTGTGTGTGTGTGTGTGTGTGTGTGTGTGTGTGTGTGTTTGACACATTGGCCACGTTTGGATGAGAGCCATGTTGTGGTGGGTGTGATCAGGACCTGCTCAAGAATCTCAACTTCAAGTCAAGTTTATGTGAGGTCGTGCACTCTGATTGGTTGATCACAGGGGGATATCTGTGTGCAGGAATTCACCAACATGCACATCAAGGCATATAAAACACCATTAAGACTATTTTTTGTTCCTCATAGCAGAATATGCATCATGGTATCATGACACCACCCACAATAGGAGGAATAAAGTGGATTAGGTCAAACATTTAGAGCCATCATCTATATGGACCACACCTATCAGGTAGGAGGACTTGAATGGATTGACAGAGAATATTCATAATGCGGCCACTGTTTCAGATGTAGACAGTTCATAATATTTAGAAAGTTGCCACTGCAATGTGTGGTTTACTTGTGACTTTGCCACTGAATCAGATCTCTGAGTCTCATACACCAAACAACACTGCTGCCATGCCAACACTATGAAACACTCAGGCAGCCATCTTAAGTGTTGTGCCCTTACGAACTATGATATTTAATCATGTTGCAGTGAAGTAGCAAAAAGTATTTCTACGGTGAGAGTCTGCAACAAAAACATGAAAGTATGCAAACATTTTCTCCTTAGCTAACTCATAATTCAAGAATTTTAATTTGGGAGGAAATTCCCATGGATTAAATTTCTTTTGCGAGCTCTCTGACTTGGGCTGAGACGCACGTACACATACACACCCATGCTAACCCCCTGCACATTGTTGAAGTGAACAAAGGCTCTTTCTAGTGTCTGTATTAAGCCTGTTGCAAAGGTGAGAAAGCTTTTAATAGATAACTCTCTTTATTCTGTATCATCGTCTGTATCAGTGTAAGGGAGCTTTGTTTCCTACACCACCCCTGCACATTTTTTGTTCAAATGCTGCCATTGTCATAGATTTGTAACTGAGAGATAGTCAGATAGATAGTCTGATAACCTGAATGGTTGATTTGCTGACCATTAATCTCTTTTATGAAACCCATACCAGGAAGTTCCAGTCAGTGTTGATGCGGTCAGCCAGGCCAGTGATGAGGAGAGTGAGGTAGGCGGAGGACAGGAAGAAGGTGGTGACAGAGACAAACATCACCCAGCCCTGCAGCAGAGGCACCGGCACATTGGAGGAAGCCACCAGGATCCATACCAGACTGCCAAATAACTGGGGACATGAGGGAACATTCACATTAGTCACAATTGCCTGGGTTAAAAGATATACTGCCATTTTACTGGAAATATTGATTTTTTTTTGTACCGGTGGGCAGTATTTGATAGTATCCTAAAGGCTCAATAAAAAAGGAACGACTGATGAGGAAGTATCAGATTAATCTGTTCTTTTAAGTAACTCATTTTGAACAAAGAAGTAAACATTCACAGCTTCAAACATTAAAGTATTAAAACACTTGATGCTGTTGTACTTTTAAGACAGGCTATCTGGACTTAATGACATCTTAACATCTGGAACAACATCTGGGAAAACACATGCTGTTTTGATGATGCCAACTACATGACATTAAAAATGGCTCCTTCAAAGAAGGCCACCACTGTGAATACAGGCCTTCAAACAGCTGGAATTAGGGCAATGGATAAATAGTTGCATTGATGACTGGTAGCTTTGATGGAGCATGTGGTGGCACTGTGGGGGTCACCTTGAAGGGTTAAGAGTCATAGAAAAAACAACCTGTCACTGCTGACCTGCCAAATAGGTTGAGCTATTAATGCAATTGTTAATATTTTGAAAGGAGATGATGATGACCAATTAGGTTATATCCACTTGTTAAAACACACTGGACTACGTGCAACACGGTTTAATCCAGTCTTAATCCTTATGGCCAGCCCTGACAGCTTTGCCTCAAACTACATTTTATTTATTTATTGTTATTGTTATTATTATTGTTATTGTTATTATTATTATTATTATTATTATTATTATTATTATTATTATTATAGCGTCATCATTTTAATAGCTGTCTAACTGTAAACAGTGAACAGAGCCTATCCCGGGCAATCCCGATGACAATCATTGCATTGACAACGCTGGAACACTGACTAGCCCACAGCCACATCCGAGAGCATACACACAGTGTGTCTGTGTGTAATACCAAGATAAAGTCTAACAAAGCATGAAGAACTTAAGGTCATTAGCCTTTACAGCAGGCCAACTGATTCTGCAGAGTACTTATTCAGTACTACTGAGGACACTTTGATGTATTTAATAATCTAAATTCATCCTAAGTTACGCTTACAAGCAATAAACGCGTCTAAAAAAGCAGCACTTACTATCTCTAAACAGATAAGCGCTCCAGAGTAGGTCCTCAGTATTTCCAGTCCCAAAGGCAGCGAAATAGTTGGCGCCGGGAAAGAGGTGGCAGCGGGATTTGTGGCTGGTTCCGACATCTCTATGTCTCCCGACCTCTTCTCTCTTTCTCCCCCTCTCTTCTAGCTCTCTCCCTCTATCTCCGTCTGAAAGACACAGAGGGCTCAGTTCGACAAAGGACTGGGGCAGCGGAGAAATTCCTCCGGAGTCATGTGTCCCCTAAACAGGTCGGACAGGTGCAGGGCCACTCCCTGGTAACTGGTGTTGCCTTCAGGTACCTCACGTAAGCGCCTGCATCTATACGGCACCTGCAAACATGAAAATTCGTGTATTAATGTTCAAATCGATCCTGTAGCTAAAGTAGTTTTAGTGGCTGTTGCCTTAGTTTGATAGTAAGTTGATGGATGACTCACCACACCTTTATTCCTCCTACTGCTGGGTGTACAAATAGGCAGATCCAATGGGCAGCCTGTTGGCACAAGATCCACTCACTCAACGAATGAAAGTCTTCCGAGGACCATAGTCCATAGTTTGATGTGCAAAGTATAGTACAGATATTTTACTGCTATCATGCCTTCATCAGCTATCGGAAGGAAGAGAAAAACGCGTTCAGGCATGTAATTGGTCTCTTAATTAATTACTGAATTTATTATTA
>OMKZ01017651.1:4575-18475 GCA_900302535.1 Neoniphon sammara | reverse complement strand
TGTCTTCTTCTCTCCTCCCCTTTCCCCCTCTCCTCTCTCTCTCTCTCTCTCTCTCTCTCTCTCTCTCTCTCTCTCTCTCTCTCTCTCTCTCCTTGCCTTTACAGTACTCTTTCTATTCCACATCACAGTCTTATTTATTCCCGCCCTCTTCAGGCATGAAAGCGAGGCTGCAGCTGATTGAATCAGTCATAGAGACAGACAGGCACGGTCTACACCATCCAATCATCATAATCATTACAGTAAACACTGCCTAATCCAGTCAGCTCAACCGACTGCGCTTCACTGGGCCTTCAAGAGAGCAACATAATGAGACGGGGAGGGGGGGCTGGCAAACAAGTCCCCTCGGATGCTCGCCCATTTGTTTCATGTGTACTTCAGTGAATCACTTATGTCGAAAGGAAAGAGGGTTAATGTGGCGGTGTATCATGTTTGTGTTGGGACTTTGCACCCAAACAAGGTTCTTCTGGGCTTCTGTAATACATCACAGGCAATAAAGAGGTGCTGATTGGTTACATGCTCTGCCTGGCAATTTAAAAGGAAGCTGGGAAGTGGGAATGTCTGGCTGAGGTTTTGTGCAGAGATATTTGTAGAGGAGCTCTTTCTATAAAGATTAACTTTTTGAACTGAGTTTAGGAAACAGCTTACAAAAGAACTGACATACTGCACTAAGAAAATGCCAACAGCTTAAAATCAATAACTGTGTATAGGTCAGCGCTAGTCTCTTAACACTTAAATACACATTTATGCCCCTGTATATCCTGGTCATATGTGCTATATATCCAGTATATAAGATGCTGTACAGTATGTAATGAAATCCACTGACATATACGCTATATCAAGTGTTAAAGTCAGTGGACGTCAAGTGTGTTGTCACATTTATGATTACCAGTGTGTGCGTGTGTGTGTGGGTGTGTGTGTGCAAGCTGTACAGTCTTATACAGTGTGACTCACAGAATTCATGATGAGGTTCACAGTATACAAACATGCATGTTGAAAGCACTCCTGCGATCTGTGCGTGTCCTGTGACAGGTATGACTCACTGTGGTCACATTGAGGCCACAGTGTGGGTGTGGGAGTGTGTGTGTGTGTATGTGTGTGCATATGTGAAAGAGGAAGACTGGGTGCAGGAGCGGCAGCACTCACAGCGTTCATGTCGATGCCGTTGGTGTAGGACCAGGCGTGTTGGAAGTACTCCTCCAGCCTCTGCCTGAGCGGGTTGGGGATCTGGTGGAAGCGAATGAACTCCCTGACTCGCAGCATCTGGGTGTGGTAGCGGGCCGTCCCCGAGTATAGCCGCTGGATAATGGCCGACACATTCCCAAAGATACTTGCGTACATCAGGGCTGCGGGAGAGGGGAGAGGGTGAGAAAAGGAGTGCGAGGATGAAATAAGAGGGAGGGGAAGAAAACAGTGCGGGGTTGGACAGAGACGTACATGAACAGTGAGTATAGGGACACGACGGCCCCTCATATATACATTGACATGACCTGACACATTTCTCACTAGCTGTTTCCCCTCCAATATATTATGAATTGTGACACCCGTGGGTTATATGGTTGCTGGAAATAAGCATGAAAAATTCAAGAAAGAGAGATATTGACAGAAAGAGGAGAGAGAGAGAGAGAGAGAGACAGACAGAATAGAGGAGGACATAGTATTTGCACTGCATGTGACAAAGACAAACAATATTTATCGTCCCATTCTGCTTATGCCTCTCAGTTACACACCGTATTTTTTGGCATTACAGCCTGCAGTAGGAAGTGCAATAGGGATGATGGGAGATAATATGTAACATAGGAAAGATTTAAAAACATGACAGACTTATTTCCCTCATCCTATTGTATTGAGTGAATACGACACCATTAAACACTTAGTAGCAATGCCATGCAATTGCTAAAACATGAATAAAGTCATTAAATATGTCATTAAGATGTATAAGTATTATATAGTACATAAGATGATACAGTATTTACGATGTTTTGGATTGCTATTATTGTAGCAGAGCATGGTTACAAAGGTGTTTTTATATGTTAAACAGGTATTCACCAATCCTTTTTCTTCATACATGTAATGAACTTGAGGATTGAAAATGTTTCGGACTCTGATAAACAGCTTTATATTTCTCTGGTACCACTTGAAGGTGAGGAGCACTTTAACAATCGCCACTGTGCGAGGGAAACAGCTCTCTGGAGAACAAGTACAGCCGCAGTTTGAGTGATCTAAAAAGGTTTTGTTCCAGCCGATGGAGACAGTGTATTGTGTCGTATGTCCTGTTGTCATGTTAGATCCTTATAGGCTCTCAACCTCTGTCAGCTCCCATCTCTGTCCGCATCACTAACTAAAACCACTGAGTGTGTGTGTGTGTTTGTGGGGTGGGGTGGGGTAGGGAGTTGCAACGGACACAATACATCGAATCAAGTCCAGTGGGTTTGTACCAACAAAGAGTTCAAATTTTTAGACAAACTTAAAATATACAGTATTTTAACCCTGAACACACATAATACAAGTTTGATCATGTTTTGCATTTCAGAAGACTCCTAATGTTTTAATAGCACACTTATACTTTAGAAGACCAGACTATTTTAATACAATGCTGGACATTTTACTGCCCTGTGGGTCATTTTCTTGTTGGGTTAATGCAAAATTGTCAGGTTGACAGAGGATGGAATTTAAATGAATTAATGGCAGGCTATGAAGACTGCAGCCAAAGGACTTTTGTTGGCATAGTGCCTCAAATACGTCACTTTCAGCCTTGTTTTACTGGAGCTGCTGTGATGATTTCAAGTGGTAAATATTTCATACACAGCATTCCTTAAAATCAGTGTCATTAGTTTCAGCGTTTTTGGGTATCGTGCCTTCGCCTAGTTGCCTGGTAACTAGGAGAAGGTGTAATACAGCACATCACCTGGTCCGAATCACATAAAAACAATGATTCCATTACTGTTTAGACGAGGAACTTCTTTTAAATGGCATAATCATTTTGTCTTCCTGCGGTTCATCTAATCAGGGGAGACCAGGCCTCTGCCAGCCTGCAGAGGAAATTATTTCATGGGGAGGAAGTTGAGTTGATAAGCATATTCACACTGAAAGGGGATATTACAATCCCCTGCTGATGGAGGTTATTAAGGAATCATTAACTCATATCTTTTTATAATGAAAGACATGATCTATGGCCTCATATACAAAGCTGGGACTATCAGAAACATAATATTGAAGTAAATTGTATGAAAAAAAAACACCACACCACACACACACCCACACGCAAAAATAAATAAATAAATAAATAAATAAATAAATAGATAGATATCTTCCTGGATACTGTTATGAATGTCTAACTGACAGCATCCGGCTTAAATAATCCCTGTTGTGCTGACTTGTGTGTAAAGAAACGATCAAGAGTTCAAAGAGAAGAATTCGCAACCAATATTATTTCCACATCATATTTGATTTTGGAAAAGCCTCATTTACACTCAGTTACTATATATCCAAAACAAACTCAGTCACACTCATTGATTTTGGCAGTAACTGATGATTTGCTACGATAACTCCCCACCCAACCACTCTGACCTTTAAAATGAATGAGAGCACTCTTATCTGTTTTGATGTAAAGGAAAAAAACACGAAGACCGCTGCAAGTGATGCTTTCATTAACATACTCCTATCTTTTTTTTAATAACCACTGAAAAATCAAGAAAACAACTGCTACATCTTATCTTCCAAAAATTGCAAATGAGTTCTCCAATTTTGCAGCTGTTCATTTGGGTCAAATATGCAAAAACTTCTGCTAGTTTGTTTTAACTTTCTTGGAATTATTTGTAAGAACTACTTCACCCAGGTCTGTTCCAATCCCGATCTTAACAAGTCATTTAGCTTCATATTCAGTCTTAAAATCATGTTTTTCTTAGTAGAAACAAAAAAAAAAGAATCTGCCATTGGGATGAGATAATCCCACTTGTTTTCAATGCAGTTTCACTTGTTTCAGGAATTTTTCTAGAAACAAGTATAAATATGTTGAAACAAAGCAGAATAAGACAGATCAGCCCACGAGTATGAAAATAACACTTGATTCAACAGCATTCTAGAAACAAGTGGGATTACCTTGTTTAAAGAAAAATACAATTTTAACACTGTATATGAGACTGAATGACTTGTTAAGATGGAGATTATTTGCAGTGAAGTAGTTCAAATATTTACCACAAAGTCAGATGAAGCCTGCGGGAATATATACCTTTGTAAAATACTGTCACTTACATCCTATGAGCATGACACAGATGCTGAAGATCTTTTCAGAGTTGGTGTTTGGGGAGACATTTCCAAAGCCCACGCTGGTCAGACTGCTGAAGGTGAAGTAAAGAGCTGTGACGTACTTGTCTTTGATGGAGGGTCCCGAACCTGCCATGGAAATTTAAAGATGTTACATAAATACTGCAAAAGGGCCCACGTCCCACTGAAAAAGACAGCATTACCTGCCATTCATTTCCCTCTCATTTCCCTGTATCCCTTTGAGCATTGGGAGCACTTTTTCGAATCATTTCAATCATGAATACATTACAGCTATCATAACAGCATGTTAGATGGCAATGCCGTAAATCAAGCCATATCAAAAGCAAATATTCTACTGCTGTGAATTGAACCACTTTCTCCAACTCTGTTGCTCACAGTTTCCATAAGCTCCAGCATCCCTCACTTCCATTATTTTTCTTAATTTTCTTTATTTTGAATACTTTATTTCTGTCTTTAGATATTCTTTATTTTAAACACTAACACACTGACATGTCATCGTCAGCAACAGAGTTGAAGAAGTCAGTTCATTGCTGGACTCCATGCAAATAGAGCCATGAAGCAGTACAACTAATTACTGCTAATATTAAATTACTAATAGCACTAATTACAAGCAGTAATACAGATGCAGTATTTTTGCTATCAGTACCTGGGATAGAGTCGTTGTAATGTTTCCCCAGTTGGTCCCCCAGTGAATGGAGCCAACCAATGGAGCCGTTCCTCTCTACGCTGCCGATGGCATACCTGGACACAGTAAAGACAGTGACCATTATCATATTAGGTAATAATTGGTGTTATCAATAATTCATTTAACAGGACAGCAGCAGAAAGGCTTACAGACATAGAGGGACCACAGTACAAGTGCTCCAACCAGAAATTATGACTTGGCCCCCTACTGGCAAATTGCTAAAATATTTGGGTCCGTGTCAGTCAATCATTAATTATACTCATACTGATATTAATATTGTATATTTTGACTAATTAAATATTGTGTTACAGAGCCCTTCCTACTAGCTAGGCAAAATCCATCAGTCGGGGCAAAGTAACACAATTTCTTGTGAATTATTATAATTGTAACATTTGTAACAGTTGTCTCAGTTGCCAAGGCGTCTTTCTTCACTGCATTTAGGAGAAATGTGTGGCTGAGGTCATTTGTCAGTGAGGGAAAGAAAGAAACAAAGACCGTTCTAAGAGTGTTTGTATTCCTACAATCAATTATAATCCAGGGTGTTGTTCAAAACCAGGGGACTGAATGTTGCTGGAATGCCGATGACCTTAATCAAACAGCACATCCGACTCTTTGCATTTGTTTTATCCTGTTTTGCTCATTAGTTGGATGGGAATTACCATATCAGGACAATTCAGGCAGTGTCAACTGGGTGGTCAGTAATCACTGGTAGAACTAACAGTGGTGCAGGCCATACAGTTGCACCCAGATAATAGAGGCCCAGTGGCAAGCAGTCCACAGTGCACAAACTCCATCACCTTGTTAAAAAAAAAAAAAAAAAAAAAGTTTTCACAAGTCCCACATCAAGTACCAATCCTTTACTGAGTGCACGGCTCGTCTGATGCCCTTCTAGAGGTGTGTGGAGACAATATTTGGTGTTGGTTAGCATTGGTATCTGTTTGCTGAAGCGGTATTCAGCCACTAACTCTGAAGCAGTAGGGCCCAGGAGCAATTCTTGCACCCCCAGCCCGTCATCACCCACTTCCACCACTGTCAGTAACACTCACATTGACTTGCAAATACATTCCTGTGGCTGTCTAAGCTTTCTGCCGGTCACTGCATTTCAAACCTCAGCCATCTGCTCCCTAATGAGGTTAAAATAAATCATTAATACTATTTTCATGTGTCAAAGCCTTGGTTTGCCATTACCCCGACATGGGACAAAATATAGTCGTCAATAGTGAGGAGCTAGCTGTGGGTGGGGTGAATAATATGAGAGGAAGCCAATCGGAACTGACTGTCTGCCAGCTCTGGAGCAGATGTAGAAATTATTAATCAATCAAAGTCCCATCTGATCTGTCAGCTGATCCTATAGCTCTGTACCAGATGCAGGCCAGCCAGTGAGCGATGAGGGCGAAGGTGCACATGAGGAGGAAGAGGACAGCTGCGCCGTACTCCGAGTAGCGGTCCAACTTCCGGGCCACACGGACCAATCGCAGGAGACGGGCCGTCTTCAGCAGACCAATGAGGGTGGTGGTCTGGTGGGATGGAGAGAGGGAACCAGAGACAGAGAAAGGGAGAAGAGAGCAGAGATAAAGCACTGTTAACCAAGCAGACACAGGACAGTAATGTACAACAGGCAGAAAACAAAGTTCGCGGGCTGTGATATCGCCTCACTTCGTTCCCAAACACCCTGCTGTCTGGAGGTGGAGCAGCCCCGGCCCTGTCCTGATGTGATTCACCGTTGCGTAGGTGGTAAATCCTGACTCCTATTTATTACTCTGGGCTGTCTACTCACTACGTGCATTCCCTTTCCTTTACGCTTGTATTCAGCTGGCCCCCACTGTGTCCATACAACAAATAAATAACAGGCCGATTACTGCGCTGGCAGAAAGCCTAGCTCTGCTCTGTGCGTGTGTGTGTGTGTGTCCTCACAGTAAATAATGGTTGTCCGCTAAGGAAAATCTCCACTTTCTTGGCTCAGTGGTCCCTTCCGGACAGCATCAATGAAGTGAACCTTGGCAAAGCTTTTCCCTGGGCAATATTTGAAAGTTGAGGTGTTTCCCCATTCATCTTTTTTGTTTGGGGAGGTGGCTTAATCTCTATAAATAATGTAAGCTTTCATTACTTACAGGTTTGCCATTACTTAAATATGCATTCCAAGTACCACTTACTCTGTTAGTGGAATTATCCCGTGCTGAGCTACAGTGCTAAGTGATCCTGCCAACCTATAAGCCTCTGTCATTTTCATCCGCTTTATGTGGGGAATATCCTCAGAGGAGTCCTTCGCCGACAATGCAACTCGCTCCCTTCTTCCCCTTCCTCCTGCCCTCGCTCCTCTCTGCCTCTCCCTCCAGCCTCCCGCCGTCCATCTCTGTCACTCAGCACACCACTGACCTTTATCAGCCTGATCCATGTGCACTTTTGACCTCTAATCCTTGCACATCCCCATCAGTCTAGTTGGACTGAGCCATTGCTGCTATCTCTATGTCACCGTGTTATTATGTGCTGCATATTGGATTTTGCACATTGCCTTGTCTGGTGTGCAGTTGACACATCTTATTTTGATGCTTCGACGTGGCATATTGCAAAACAATTTTCCCTACGGGGACCATTAGGCTAAGACACAAAACAAAACTAAACTAAACCACCTTCGCCACTCTTTCTCCCTTTCATTTTATTTTTCCTGCACCTTCCTCATTCCTCTCCCCCCTCGTCCCCTCTGTCTCTTACCTCCCTGAATCTCTCCATTCATTATCTGCTCTCCACTCTGGTAGATAAGCCACGCAGACAAGATGGCAGACACCATGTCAATGAGGGAACAACCACAGTACATCTTTCTTTCTTGTTCTCCATCTATCTCCTCATTCCTCCATCTCCTTACCTCTTCCACCTCCCGCCCCCCTTTTCCCTCTCTCTTTCTCTCTCTCTCATGACCACTCTGCACTATTAATCATGATTAACAGGTCAAGTGTGTGGCTGACCCATGCCAATTTTCAGAGGCAGAGTCAATTTTCCCTCTCCGCCAGCTTTCTTCATCAGCCATCTTTCCCTCTCTGTTGTCTTCCATACCTCCTCTCCATTGCGGTAGATGAGCAGGTCAAAGGGAATGGCAGCCACCATGTCAATGAGGAACCAGCCTTTGAAGTAGTGGACAGCGATCCGCAGTGGGTGGCTCACCACCTCGTCATTAGCATTCACATACGTGGTCCTGAAAGGAAGAGGGGTGGTGATACCTATGGTACCAGCATTAATACTTGCTGTGATAAAATGTATCCTAGAAAACTGCTGCAGATGGCATTACAGCTGTGGCTAATACCTCTCTATTTCTACCACTACTACCAGTAATATTGCAACAACCAGTACTCTTACTCCCACTGCTGCTATTGGCTCCTGCTACTACTATTACAGCTATCTCTTTTATTACTAAAACTACTACTACTGCCACGACTACTATTGTTACTGTTACTACTACCAATAATACTTATACTACTAACACAGTTACTACTACTATGGCTACTGCTACTATTATACTTTTACTACCACTGCAACTAGTATAATACTAGTGCCACCACTTCTACTGTTACTACTGCTACTGGTGCTTATTCTACTTCCACAACTATTTTCACTAGTGCTAAAAGTACTAATATTAGCTGAATAAAACCTGTTGCACATCCACATTCTGTTTTCCCCTCAACTCTCTATAATGCACTGCAAAAATTCTCCATCTTAGCAAGTCATTCAGTCTCTTATTTGCTCTTAAAATCTTGCTTTTCTTTAAACAAGTTAAAAAAACTGCCAGTAGTTGAGATAATAGGAATAAAGCATTTAAGAAAATGCTGGAAACAAGTTCATTAGCATTGGAATATTGAAACTGGGATTACCTAATTCCACTGTATTTTATTTCATGTATGTTGAGGAAAAACAAGATTTTAAGACTGAAAATAAGACTAAATGACTTGTTAAGATGGAGCTTTTTTTTGCAGCATGAAGTCATTGATATGTTTCTTCAACCGGCCCCATGAGGCAACTACAACCAAAACCACTGAGACAATATGTTTGTATTTGCTAGTACTACTATGACTACTACTATTTTTACAACCACTACCTATACTGTTAATACAACTCTGCTACTATTGCTACTTTGACTACAACCACTTTTACTACTACTAGTAGTACAACAAGTACTACTAGTGCTATTGTTTTCAAAATAAATTCTGCAAATTACATTTCCAAAACAACTATGAAGATCTGTCAATCTGTCTCCATTCAGACCTGAAGTTGATGAGAATGTCGATGATAAACATGATGTCCACTATGAGGTCCACCACGTTGAGAGGAGAGCAGGAGTAACCACAGCTTTGCATGGCTACCTCCTCCTGAGAGGAAATCAGAGGAGAGGAGAAACATGAAGGGAAGAGGAGAAAATAGAAGAGAATACATTAGATAAAGGAAGAGAGGAGAGGAGAATTATAATCTAACATTTTACCATTCTAAATATAGGACAGTTCTGTGTGGCTATCTCTTCCTAATGGATTAGCATTACGGGGTTTAAAACTAATTTGCATATGTATACAGATGAAATATGAAAATATGACACAAAAAACAACAAGGCAAGGAGGCGAGTCTTAGAAAGAGGCGTAGAGCTTTAAATCTCAAATCAGATATGTAAATGTACCCAAGATGTACTGAAGATCAGCAAAAATACCTAAGGAGGTGTCCACAGACCCAGCTGGCCACATTATCAAAGTGTAAATGCAATGCAATGCACATAGCAACTAGGGGAACAGAAATAAACTTTCAGCGAGGATACACTTTAAATCAGCTCTAATGAAGGTGGCAGGCGGCTCAGATAGAAACATTCATCACAAGTGGATTGGCAGGTTTCTCATGGACGGGGAACAAGTGAGACAAGGTGTTTACTGTCAGCTTTAAAGGACAAAAATAAGTGATGTGCACAGCAGTCTGCAATTTGGCAAGGGAGACAGAAATCAGACAGAAGAACCAGAGATGGATTAATGTCATGTCTAAATTAAATACAGCCAAGTCATATCTGGAAACCAGATAACAGCACCATGATAATGCCAGTTGGAAAGGGGGCTGATATGACGTGGTCCCTGAGGCAGAAAGCAGTGCGTGTGTGCATGCAAGCATTTGTATTCTTGTGTGTATGCATGCATATCGTGTGTGTTAAGATATACTGGGCCAATGAGGAGGAGGAGGACAGCAAAGTTCAAAGCTGTGCCACCCATGAGTGATTTTATAGTCTTCATTATGGGTGTGCTTCTCTTTTTGCCCTCTGTTTGGGTTGCAGGTCAGTGCAGACAGGGGCTTTATATCCTGCTCAAGTTATGATGACTCAGGGGAGCAAAGTGCGCACTCTGATTGGGGGATGGTCTCGTTAAACCACTGGACCATCCTGCCATCACCCCTGTGCCTGTATTTGTGTGTACATCCAAGCATTAAGTGATAGACTAAGGTTACTGTAAAATCATGTGGGCTTTAAAGGCCAATTGTAATACTAATATATTTGCACTCAAGCTACTGATAGCAGAAATTTTATGCCGGTGTATCTTTGAGCATTTTCATGCCAAAAATATAGCAGAAATTTCAAGGAGTGTTCAGTCTTTCCCCACATTTTTATTTCATGGTGGGGTGGAAAAGCCTCCACAAGAGCATTTACAGCATCGCGTGACAGTAAAACTCTCCATTCAAACTTGTACAAATGAAAATCTAATGTGAGTTAACAGCCTCTTAAGACCAAGTGAGGCAGCTGTCACTGCTGGTTTTACAGACTGTCACCCCACAAACTGTTGAGTAAAATACACGTCCACATCACACTGGTGGGATATTTATGGATGGAGAAGGGTGGAGGGCGTGATCGAGGAAGAGCCTCTGCCATATTGAAAGTGGACGACAGTGAGTGGCTGGTATTGGATTTTAAAGGAACACAATCAAGTTTTGGGGGGACTGGCCAGTTGGTGAACATAGACACCAAATTCATCCAAGTTTACCTGGTAGATTGTTTGCTCTGGTGCTAGTTTCATGCTAACATCATGCTAAGATTAGCATGCAAAAATACTGAGTGACAGAAGGTGACTAGCTCAAAAATGAGAGAATGAGAACTAAAACTAAACTCTAAACTAAAAAGCTCTAAAGCTAAATGGAATGGAGTTTTAAGTGGTATTTGGCTCAGTTTTGCATAGAAGACTGGGGAATTTAACACAAAATAAGATAAGAATAACATGCTAATGTGAACTATCACAAACTATTTTCCCTGTTTCCACAGTAAGTGAAGGTGGTGGGGTGAAACACTGCACAGCGGATGAATACATGGTTGCTCGCCTGAAACAGCTCTGAAAATAAACCTGGCTTCATCAGTAACTCATTACTAAAAGGTCAGTCTTATGCTTCAGATAGCAATAATTGCTTTCTATTGCTCACCGTAGCTCATGTCATGATCAAATGATGTACTGGGGAAACATGGATGAATTTAGTGCTCTCATCAATTAACGAGTAACCAACAAACTAATCCTCCCAAAATATGGTGTATTTCTTCAGTAAAATGCAAATATTGTCCCAGTCAACTGCCACACTAATATATCCGTCTGACCCTGTTTGAGACTCACCTGGTCGTTGAGGAGGAAGGCAGCAGAGTAGGGCGTCAGGATGGCGGTGTAGATGACCAGCAGCAGGATGAGCCAGTCCCACACTGCCTTGAAGGGGCTGTAGTGCAACACCGTCCACTTGTGGATGCGAGGAGCCTGGAGCTTGTACTCTGGCAGCACATCGGCACCCAGAGACAGCACCTAGATAGAGAGAGAGAGAGAGAGAACAAGAATTAGAATAAGAAACAGGAAAAAAATATGAAAGGAGAAAAGAGAAAGAGAGAGAAGGAGGGTGGATAGGAGGGGAGCAGGGTAAGGGTATGGAAAGGGTATGGGGAGGAAGGGAGAGAAGGGAAAACAAATACCTTTAGATCTCTCTGGAACATAGTGTGACAATGTGTGTAACATGATAACATGCACACTCATAGGAAACTGAGCCCACATTCACTCACACACACACACACACACGCACGCACACTCTTCAACCTTGCTAGCCTGAGTGCATATAGCAGTGTGAGTACATATGAAATATACATTGACTTCCATAACATGGTATAGAAAATAAAACCCTCAACCTGTCCTTTAGATATTCTTCATGTAAAATTTCCCCCTCTCTGCTGACAGGTTACATTCCTGATTTTTTTAAAACTACTCTTGTTCACCCACTTTTAAAAGCCCGTCTCTTGATTCTAAGCTCCAGTTTTTAGCTAAGGTTTTAGAAAAAGTTACAGCAACTGCTAGCTTTTATTCACAAAAACAATATCTTTGAGAGATTCCAATCCAGTTTTAGAAAAAAACACATAATACTGAAATTGCTCTTCTTAAGGTCATAAATGAGTTATTGCTGCAAGCTGATGCTGGCTATAAATCCATTCTTGTTCTCCTGGATCTAAGTGCAGCATTCAATACCATTGACCATAACATTGTCTTGGACAGTCTTGAATCAGTGGCACTGCTCTGCAATGGTTCAGGTCCTACCTAAAAGACAGGTGTTTCTACGTTAGTATTGCTGATTATAGGTCAGCTGCAACAGGTGTTCACTGTGAGGTGCCCCAAGGCTCAGTGCTGGGTCCAGTCCTGTTTTCCATTAACATGCTCCCTCTAAGCTACCTTATACATAACATAACATCAGTTTCCATTTTTACTCAGACGATACTCAGATCTATCTAAGCTGTGACCCTGCAAACAACTATGAGAACACTGTCAACCTACTAAACTGCCTTCATGACATCCACAGGTGGAAGTCACAAAATTTCGTGCAGCTAAATGCTGATAAGACAGCGATATTGATAGGTGAAGATAGTACAAATACCCACACATCAAACAATCTTGGTTCACTGTCCCATTCAATGACTCAGCATTACAGAAACCTTGGTGACATTTTTGATCAAAGCCTCACCTTCAATTCAATCCTGCTTTCATCACCTCAGAAACATTTCAAGGATTAGACCATTTCTTTCTACCAAAAATCTGGAAAGTGTCATTCACGCCTTCATAACCAGGCAATTGGACTACTGTAATTCCTCGCTCCCTGGAATCAGTAAAAAATCTCTCTGCTGCCTCCAGCTCATCCAAAACTCTGCTGCCAGGATTTTATCTCAGACTAGGAAACATGATCACATTTCACTGATCCCGGCTTCCCCTGGCTACCTGTTGATTTTAGAATTGATTTCAAGGTATTATCGATTACTTTCAAAGCCCTGAGAGGCCTCGGCCCAAGTTATTTTATCAGATCTTTTATTGCCCAATGTCCCATCCCGCTCCCTGAGATCCTCGGATGCATCACTCCTTGTTGTTCCAAGGTCCAGGTTGAAGCACAAAAGTGATGGAGCTTTTACAGTCAAGGCTTTTAGGCTTTGGAAAGACCTGCCTGAGGAGATCAGGGCAGCAAACTCTGTCTTGTCTTTTAAATTCCTTTTAAAACCCATTTTTTAAATTTGCTTTTTGGTGAATTCATTTATATTTTATGGCATTTTAGTTAATTTTACTCTCTTTGTGTTCATTTTTTTCTGAAATTTAGTTTCTTTTAATCTTTTGTGTTTTAAATGTTTTTTATTGTAAAGCACTTTGTAACTGTGTGTTTTGTGCTATACAAATTTTTATTATTATTATTATTATTATTATTGTTATTGTTATTGTTATCATTATGACTTGTGTGCTGCACCTTTGCAGTTACAGCTGTAGACCCAGTGTCTGCTGAGGATGACGAGAACTGCTCTGAAGGCGCTGTGACCCTCTTTAGGCAACCCTCCCAGGCACACGCACGCACACACACACACACACACGCACACACACACACACACACACACACACACACACACACACACACACACAGTTATGAGCA
>OMKZ01017650.1:53351-68124 GCA_900302535.1 Neoniphon sammara | reverse complement strand
CACACACACACACACACACACACACACACACACACACACACACACACACACACAAGCAGAATTAATATCACTTTCATTGCCAGAATCACTTAAAAGTTACTAGGTTAATTTTGAGAGAGTAGTATGATTACCATAAATATCAATAAGAAGCCATCACTGAAAAGGCTGGCAGCTTTTTCCTGCCTCTATGTTGAATTTTACTTTGTGTGACACTGGGTCAAATTTTTACCTTGCAGCCCTCTTTGGGCGGTGCAGAGCTGGAGCCTATCCCAGCATGCATTGGGTGGAAGGCAGTGAAACACCCTGGACAGGATGCCAGCCCGTCACAGGGCTAACACACAGGCAGTGATAATGAATAGACGCACACACAACTTCAAATGACTGGAAACAGTTTTGGTGCACGGTCATGGTAAAGAACAATGGAATGAAATACCAGCACTCACAATAACTTATCTTCAGTTTGTTGTGGGCAATGACAAGCGTGTCATCAGGGTGAAAGATGCGCTGATATGCTGATGATGGCTCACAGCTGACCAAAATGTTTTAACTTTGATGAAACACAAGCACTCTCACAGGAGACCAGGGAATTTTACCAGTGTATCACAATTAATTTGATAATGACATACCGATATTCCAAGGAACCCACTCCCCCAACCCGTCCCACCTCTCAGGCCACAGTCACGTCCCTGGTACTACCAACAGTTGCGTACATTACACATATCACACAGTGCACGCAAACTTAGGATTTAGCATTCATTCCCAGAGGTAAACTTTGATTTACATATCAGTTCATCTCTTTCCTCACCAGGTACTGGATGAAACAGCAGCTTGGGTACGATGGTCATTGCACTCTAGCTGTGTCACAAACAAATCCTCTGGACACCTGGGACAAAGCGAGCTGTATCATGAAGAACCGCTGGATCTGTGAAACCAAAGCCTTGATAAAGTCTGATTAGGACGCTGTTACAAAACTGAAGTCCTTGTAACTGACCCTGAGCGTGTCATCACTCACATTCTTTCAGCACTTGGTCCTCCAACACCACAAACTAAGCAAACTTCTAGGAATTTAGGCCTCCTGTTTGATCCGGACCTTAACTTTGAGCAACATGGCAAAAAATTTATCCAGTCTTACCTTTTTCATATAAGGAACATTGCAAAATTAGAGCAACTCTAACATTTATTGACAGAGATTGTTGAGATTGAGATTGAGTGCATTCATTTCATCTCGACTACTGTAACGTGTTTTACACCTGCCTTAACCAGAAAGAGTTAGATCGTCTCAAGCGCGTTCAGAATGCAGCAGGACTAAGAGACAGGACCGTATCACTGCAGTTTTAGCATCTCTTCACTGGCTGCTTGTTTGTTTTACATTAGATTATATATAGATGTAATTGACTGCTTTTAAGGCTTTGCATGGCTCAACCACAAGCTAGCTTTCTGAGCTTTTAATGCCTTACGAGCCTGTGCGCAGCCTTTGGTCCTGAGACAGGAACCTCCTTACTCCTTATTAGTCCAGTAACCCGACAAAAGGGGCCTTTGCTGCCTGAGCGCCCAGGCTGTGGAGCGTAAAGCTAGCAGAATCAGTGTCATCTTTTAAACCCCTTCTTAAAACTTTTTTTTTTTATCATAAAGCCTTTACAACTTTTATAGACAACTAATTTTCACATAACCTACCAGAGGAGATTGGGTTGGTAAAGTCAGTCACAGTTCTTAAGTCCCCTTTTAAAAACTAGACTGGCTTTTCCTTGACCGTTAACTTGTCTTTTGCTTGATTTTACATTTGTGTCTGCCTGTCTTGGTTGCCTCATCTTTGGATTTTTGGGGAAGTTTTTTCTTGCCCACTAAGAGGGTTTAAGTCAGGGGTTGTTTTGTTTGCCTGTGGGCCTGTAAAATCTGTTACTGTTTCATGCAAGGCTACTGCTTTTGCCTTGTGATGTCTTATGTTGTGAAGCACTTTGTAAACCTTGTTTTTGAAAAGTGCTATATAAATCAAATGTATTGTTATTATCATCACTATCACCAAGATTAATTATTTAGTATTGGTGAAATGTGACACCTTTGCTGGCAAAATGATAGCTAGTATTAAAGTAAAACTCTTTATAGAGTAGTTTTGAAGTTATTAGCTATGTTGAGCCCTATGATCAATATATTTATTGAATTTTGTAATTAAATAAGTTAAGTATTAAATATGTTTTACTTTGTGGGCATGAATGTGGATATCTAACACATTATGTTCTCTTTGTCTCCTTATGGTCACTGAAACATTTTCATCCCAGACTATTGGCTTACTTCCATAAAGGTGTTTTTTCAAAAAGCCTGTAACAGTGTCCAAACAAGCTTACAATACAAGCTGTGCCTGCCAGCAAATAAATAACTGCATATATGTATCTGCCCTACATAAATGTCTATAAAACATGGGTGCAAATAAAGAGTGGTGCTTTGAATCTTGTCCTTGTTAATACATTTTGACGTTCTTCATATGTTCTCACCACCTCTCACCTCGTCTCCCTACAGCCACAATCTGCAATGCAAATATAAACAAAGGGCAGCCAGTGAGTTTGAAGCTGTAAAAGGTTTACACAGGCATTGTTTGTACACAGTTTAATGTCTTGATTTATGATGTGTGTGGTCGTGTGTGTGTGCACTAGGCTCATGTTTGCTTAATCAACAGCAACAATGCCTCAGTCATGCCTTCTCTTGCAATATTGTGTACATTTCTCTGTTGTAAAAACAGGCAGCGTCATGGGAATTTAATGAGTGTGTAATTCATGAACGTGAAGGCACTTTGGCCTTTTTGCATCACTGTTAGAGGTGGGCAGTCAAATTTTTTCAGCTACGTCATGACTGGAGTGTAAGCTCTGAGTCAATATCTGCAGGTTGCAAAGTAGAAGAGGAAGAGGAACTATTTGTTTTCCCTGAAATGGCACTGTGAAAGACATTGTCACCTGTTCCCAATAAGGTCTGCTCTTGTGCGCTTCAGTGAAATAGACACTGTGATTTGTAAATTTTAAGAATGGAGGATGAACTCAACTATTCTACTGTGATTTTCAGAAATGATGGTCCTTCTCCAAAAAGTAAGTGCCTGCATCTTTATTAAAACAATTATGGTGGAAGTTACTGTAATGTGAAATTGCTGCACAAGGTTGATTCTTTTGATTTTTTTTTTTTTAAATTCAGTTTAGTTTGTTTATTCAACATTTTTCTAAGCATTCTGCCAAACAGAATGCTTAGAAAAATGTTAAATGGAAACACATTTGCACATAAAGTAAAATTTGACATTCTATAAAATCAACTTATTTTCTGTTATTTGTGTAAAATCACATTGGTTTGTCTTAGAAAGCAATACATCTCTAGTGGTTACTGTACCTCTTCCTAAATAGCAGCCATGACCATCACCCAATAAAGCATCACAGATTTTTTTTTAAATTCTGCTGCACATTACTGAAAAGACACTAAACAAATTTCATTGTTCTGAGTACAATGACAATAAAGATTTAAAGATTCCCCATTCATTTTCCCCTGTCATCCAGAAACAAAAGAAGAAGAGACAGTCTATGCTGAAGTAAAAACTAAAGGAAATGCTGCTGATAAAAGCAGTACTGTACCAAGTAAGTTATTAAACCTGACGACTACTGTGCCTTCTTTTCATCCTCAACAGTTTGGTTTGTTGTGCATCAGTGCAATACATCACCTGATATACTGCATTCATGGAAAATCACAGCTCATCACATTTTTTCCCTGTTATCCCTGTCATCACACTGTACTCTCTGTTTTTAGAAGTACAGCTGAGTTATAGGGAGGTGCATTTTGTGCAAAACAATAAAGAGGGGAATAATACTTTCATGCAACCATATGTTGATTGTGAATGACCTGCTTTTGAGTTGTCATCATGGTTTGAATGTGGGATTTTATCATTACCAGCAGATGGGGAAGCAGCTTCACACATTCGACACTTTCGGTTGCTGGCTGCATGTCTGGGGATAATTTGTACTCTTCTGGTGGCAGCCGTCGTTATCATCATCTACTGTGAGTTTGAGTTCCAGGCATTGTGTAAACTGCAACACATTATTTGAATTATTTAAAGTTGTGCTAGGCCACTTTGCATGAAGCCCGCTATCCAAATGGCAGCAAGAGGTCACTGAAAATTTTGAACTTCAACAAGCAGCAGACAGCTGCTCCTTCTGGTTGATGATGTTTAGCTGCCACTTGTATCTCACTATCACATATCAGGTGTTGACTGAATAATATGAGTGACAGTTGGCAAGAAGTGACCACATGGCATTATTGGACTACAACTTGATTAAGCTTGAGAAGCTGCTAAACGTGTTTGCAGCTTCTTTGAAAACTGTTTTCAGTCATGTAAAAAATGTTTTTTTAATTTAATTAATTTGGAGCTTTTAGCAACTTTTGAGTCACTTTTGAAAAGTAACTCAAACGCTAAAATGCATGCATTTTCCCTCTAAATGACACTAAAATATAATAAAAAAAAAAGTTTGTATTACTTTATATTACTCTTGGAAATAAAAATATGCAATAGTAAACAAACAAATCTAAACTAACAAATTTCAGATCATTTTTCGCTGAGTAACATTGTTTTGTATTCTATGTAATGATGCTTTTTTACATCATTACGTAATGACATCATCACGTAACGCTATTTATCAACTTTTAGCAACAAATCGACCTGCCTATAGAAACTTCCACTGAGAATTAGTTGGCAACACTGAGTATACTCACTTACCAGCCAGGAGGGTCTGTAATCGCTTTCTACCAAAGAGATGAGAGAAACAATAGATGCAGCACTGGTGAATCTGCTTGCTTGCTGCTGCTTAGAAGACAGTTTGTATTTTGCTCTAAAATTCTGAATCCCTTCTTTTGGGCAGAGGAGGGCATATATCCAAAACCAGAATTTAATTTGGGTAAATAAGGCGAATCTTTGGTGTCTCAGTTTGGGGGCCTGTGATGATTTCCTGAGCTGCTGCCATGCTCTGCGATTTAGACAAGAGAGGTCTATGTTTGCATTACACACACCTGCCTAGTGCAGCTGTAATACACAGTTTGCCGATGAGTGCTAAAATAATGTTTACTTCTCTGACAACAGCAAGTGTATATGCCAGTTGATTAATATTGACATTTTGTTTCTCCTTCTCACCATAGTCAGTATGGTAATGTCTGAACAGAAGGCAAACCTCCACAACCTCACAACACAAAATCTGGAGATGAGGATGGAGGGGGAGATGTCACTCAGGCGGATAGAAGAGCTGAACAGAGAGAAAGAAGAGCTGAACGGAGAGAAAGACAGTCTTAACTGGACGCTGGGAGTCATCTTTGAATTTGACAACTTCCCAGTAAATAGATACTGCCCACAGAAAGGTGAATGGTTTACTGTGTGGCCTGTATAAATAAATTGTGCTACCTGGGTATAATTACTTTAATCAAATGAAACCATGGATGGGACTCTCTGTCACATAGAGGATGTTGCTCCTTGTGCCTCCTCCCATTTTGCTTTTTTACTTCACTGAAGAAAAAAATATCTTGGAGGTGATTTTTTCCCCATTGGCCATTCGCTCCATCCACTAACTGTTACTGCCAGAAACTGAAAGTTTCAGCTCTGTTTGTGCTAGAAGAACAGGGAACTCCCCCTGTTTTGTACCATAAATCAATCCAGCAGATTTCCCCCCAAATCCAGTTTGGTGGCACACAAAGTAAAATGCTGTTTGCTTATGGTAATTACCCTTTCTGAAAATGAATTTGGGAATGTCTTATCAAGATTTAAATGCTGGACAGTTACAGTGACTCTGATTCCTGTCAAATCTTCTTCTATTTCTCTTCTTTTTTTATGTCAAAGGACAATGTAAGCCTTGTCAGGATGGATGGAGGCTGTTTCAACAAAGCTGCTACTTCTTCTACAATGAGGAGTATGGCTGGAGGTCGTGGGCAGATAGTCGTCAGTACTGTCAACGGACACAGGCAGCAGCAGATTTGGTTGTTATTGAAAGCCTACAGGAACAGGTGAGTCCTAAAGAAGAATTGAAAACCTTTGTAACTCTCAGACTTTCAGAGTTATGAGTAAATTAAAGTTGAATGCAAACTGTATTTGGAGGTACAGGGTTTTCATGTTTGCTCAAAATTGCAATTTACATTGGTAAACCTATGCATGTTCTGAATTGTCAGTCAAGATATTGTATGATTTCCAGGAATTCATCAACAATAACACCAAGAAATACTATGATATATATCATGGCTTTTGGATCGGTTTGAGGAAAACTGCTGACACGTGGCTCTGGGTTGATGGAAGTAATGAAACTCTGGGGTAAGAAAGGTTCTCTTCTGCAATAGTAAGCAAACAAGCAATTTCTTATTAAAAATTAAAGTAAAAATAAGTTACTCACTACAACAATATAATCCTCATTCAGGTCCTTTTTAGCAAATCTGAGGTCAAGGTTAAAGACCAAAGTTGGCCTTGCCTTTACCACCTCTGTGCTTAATCTATTTTTAGGAGTTTGGAAGATTCACACTTTTCCTCTGTTTTGTAAAACTGTAGCTGATGTATTCGCATCACTGAAACTACTGCTACTTCATGGCTGTTGTTGTAAACTATCACCTGTCTATACACGGGGAAACCCCACCTCTTCACTGTGAAAAGCAGTCCAAATCCTGTGTGCAGCTCCAAAGAGTTTGGGGAATAGAAAAAAACAAAAACAAACAAAAAAAAAATTGTACTCAACATTAGAAAGTGTTCGCTCAGGTTACTAGCACAGGCATCATGTCTCTTGACCACATTAGTACATGAGATGCTTGCTCTTCTGTTAGTTTTAAAAAGTGGAATAGTGTGAACATGGCCTTGAACTCTTGAGCTCGTTCAGCAGAAGAGTGAGAAACTCATCTTCACTGCTGCTGCTGCTACTAGTTGACTCCATTTTGCACTTTTCTTCCGAATTTTTTCTGAGAATGGTGAAATTTCAACCTCAGACTATTTTAGAATTTTGTTTCGTTTATTCACATTGGGCTCAGTGCAAATAGACCTTTAAGGTGGCAATATCATTGTCTACTACTACTACTACTACTAATAATAATAATAACAGTAGTAGTAGTAGTAGTAGTAGTGGTAGTATTGTTATTAAATGCACTGGTATTGATGTTTTGTGTTCCAAGGTACTGGATGAGGGAGGCTCCTGGTAACTGTGCACTGTCCATCCCAGGGAGGGACCCTGTGGTCAGCTGGAATGACGACTCATGTTACTTTCGAAACAAGTTCATCTGTGAAAGTAAAGCCCTGTTCAAGTCTGATTAGTGGGACCACGCTTGTTCTCTCACTTTATTTTTGTTCAGCACTTGACACACAGACTGTGAATGTGAAAAGTTAATTTCCAAAATACTATGTATCCATTTAATTTTATATCAAAGATGATGTTGTTTCTAAAATAGACTTTTTATTGTTTAAAAAGGCACCATAATTGGTTTTAAATGGTATGATATTCTGCTATGGCTGTAACTATTGTTTTCATCTCCTCGACTATCACTGCACTTGTCACGTTATTTAACTGAATGATCAGTATTTCAAAAGGAAGTCACCTCCACATCACAGGTCTATAGGATGATGAAATATGATCTGTTATTGTGGCCATCTAGTTCAGTTGTCTATGGTTCATCCCTGAGCAGAAATCTGTTTTGAGAGGAAGTATCACACAGCACTGACTCACAAACATTTACACTATTACAAACCAGAAGAATGTAGCAAGATGTTTCCTGCACTGAAAGATTTTGTAGTCCCAATGAGTTTAAGTTCATCATTTTCATTTCCATTTCATTGTCACTTTTAGCACCATTTTATTACTGCTTGGCTATCCCGTCACTTGTTTTTGTTTTAGCATTGTGTAAATAACTATACTAAGACCTGTGGGTTTTTGTTTTTTGAGGTAGCAATCAGTGTGTCCACATTTTTTGAGACAACAAGCAATGAAAGGAGTCTGGATATGGGCACTATCTAAATTCCTAAAATATAAATGTTTCAAGTCAGATGTGATAAAGATTTGTACTTCTGCTGCCATATGTACACCTGAGACACGAGTACATACCTCAGATTTAACATAAGTTTGGAGTGAGAGCAAACAATGAGCTAAAAACCTCAAGTGGTAATGCTATTGTAAAAAAAAAAAACATGTCACATGCCACAACAGTCTTGCAACAATGACATTGCACTTACTCCATCAACTAACGTGCACATTGTGTTGTTAACACCAAGGGAAACAGTGTTGAGAAAAATATTTCATTGTTAGCACACAGTTGGCACACCACTTTTTTTTTTGCCAAAGTTGCTTAATGATGCTTAATGACTAAACATTAATACGCACTAAAAACTTCAATGAGATTCACCATCTGAAAAAAACAAACAAAAAACTGACACTTTAAAAAATATTGCTAGAATGAAAGTACGGCACATTATGGGTTACTACTGAAGTTATGAATTAAAGACCTCTGCCTTAAAAAAATAGCTGTTACAATATTTTTGAGGCTGAATCCACCAGCAGTCTTCAGGCCGAAAATTTGACTTGTACAAAACGTGTCTCTAAATGTAATAGACGGATTGTCAAGTAATTTGCTGAATGCTCTCTGGCTGCCCAGGGAATGAACCCTCAATGAACATTTCTAGTGCCATTCTTAGACCCAAATGTCAAATTTGACCTCACAATGTATTGGGAAGATTGGTATGAACATCATCAAAAGGCAAAGGTATTTAACTCTCAGTAGAGCTCTAGAGCCTTCTCAGTTTTGGTGACCTCATGACCTTTCCTCTAGCACTACCCTTAGGTCAAAATATCAAATGTGATATTTCAAAATATGTTGGGAAATTGCCATTTAATTTGGCAAGTACATTGGTATTCCCCAGAGGATGAACCCTGTCAACTTTGGTGACCTCATGACCTTCCAGCTGTTCTTCCACTACTTACCTTCCCTTGACACTGAAAGAAATCTTTCAGTTGATTCTCATTGAAATTTCACAGTTTTTTAAATATCTGATTATATATACTGTTTCGTAAAGTTTATTTTCCCCCCATCTCCTTCAGTGAAGCTTTGGGACAAGGATATTTTTCATTTACATCTTTCATTGGGCTTTAACACATTTTTTTTAGAGTCTTCTCGATAACAACACTTGGCACGCCCAATTAGAAATTAAACTGCAGCATTTTGTGTGAAGTGTCCCTTTTAGAAGTTATTCCTTTGACTACCTTGAACTGGACAACATTGTACATTACAATAACAAAATTTGTAAAGAATCACACTACACAGAGGCAGCTGGGTGTCTTAAGTCATTTAATCTATAGAGTTTATAACTTCATGTGATGGTTTCTCTTATCGGTACTTTCAGGTCTTTGACCCTTATAATAAAATGTGGTACAGTGGTTAATTATCAAGCTGCCACCTTCCTTGCCATCGCTACAACAGAGCACAAATTATAATACTCTCAAAGACTGTTCATGATGCAAAGGCTACACTCATTTCTTGGCATTTGATGTTAATTTTGAAGTTGCATTGTAAAATGTGCCTTAAAAAAATCCCCTAAACTTAATTAGAAAGTGATAAAGGCAATTTGCCATTAAGCACGCTTCAAAACAAAAACCATGTGCTTCAAGACACAGCTTTCAGGACTTAATTAATAATTTCTCATTTCTCTTTGTCCTATTATGTAATTCACTTAGAAGTTTCCAAAAGGCTATGATAAATACTCCGGCTTGGCACTGAATATTGTTTTAAAAATCTATTTGACACCATACATTAAGGTTGTTCAATAAGGCAGGACTGCTGCTTTTCATCCTCTATCTGGTTGCTGATCTGGATCATTGTCATTAGAGATATTCTACATCCAAGGGGAAAACGATGTCAAAAATCCATCCAAAGGCTGGGCGAATTACAAGACCCTGCTATTGCAGCACTGCGCCCATAAAGTACATGTGTGGCACATGCTTGCCACAATAATGTTTCCTGCAGTACTATTCTTTGGACTTCTTCTTTTTCTTCTTTAGAGGAACTGCCTCCTTGTTTACATCTGCCGTCTGTTTGTCCACTTTACACTTTTTCCTTTTCTGCTTTACTGCTGATTCCTCCTCCACAACTTCTACTTCCTCCGTAATTACTGTGTCTTTTTTCTTTTTCTTTTTGGGGACACAGTCCTGGACCGGTTCTGATTGGCTGGATTCTGTATCATTACTATCAGCGATCTCCGCGCGCTCGCTGTGGTGTTTCGATTTCTTCTTCTTCTTCTTCTTGGTTTTAGTGTCTGTGTCAGTTTGTAGCTCTGAGGACAGCTCTGAAGTTGCTTCCAAATTTTTGCTCTCGGCAGCAGACATTGCAGACTGGCTCGCTTCTTCATTCTCTTCTGCAATCTTTTTCCTCTTTTTATGTTTCCTCTTTGATTGACACTGGTCTGCCCCACCATTTTCTGCAGGGATTATATTTTCTTCAGCGGGAAGTGCTGATGTTTGTTTAATGCCCTCATTTGAATTTTCCTTCTTTTTCTTCTTCTTCTTTTTGGGTCTACAGTCTATTTCAGAGCTTTCGGAGACTGCTTCACCATTTAACTCGGTCGCACTTTCACAAATGTCTCCAGCAGATTTCTTCCGTTTCATCTTTTTGCTCTGGGAAGCCTGGCTTGTCTCCTCCTGCCTCTCGGGGCTCGAGGCGGCTGACTGAGCAGGTGGTGTAACACAAACTGGAGAAGCGCTTGCTGACTGGCTCTTCTTGCCGTACTTAGCCATGAACTCAGCCTCCTGCTGCTCCAGCCTGGCTAGCTTGGCGCTCATGTTCAGGCCGTGCCTCGCTCCTCTGGACGAACACAAAAGAAGAGCATCCAAAGTGAGATCCTGCATGACACAGCAATACTTTTCTTTTTTTCTTGGAAATATGTTTCATCATTCTTTGTTTTTACTTTTACAAATATATAAATTAAAGAGCAAATATTACATGGATGGACCAATATACCGACAGACTATTGGTATTGGTCAATCAGCTTTAAAAAGCCAGATCAGTATTGGTCCAATAGTATTTTTAATGCTGATATTGGCTAGTTGTGGAATTGGAATTCTGTGACCTTTATTTTTTTCCCTAAATGTGTATCACTTGATACATCGGTAAAAATAAGCAAAAGTAACACTGTCTCTTTATTAAAGTCCTCTTATATTGGGATAGGTCTGTCTCATAGTTAAATAACAGTTCAAGGAACAAATCCTTTCACATGAGAAATAGCACTAAATTTTTTATTTTTTATTTTATGAGAAAGCTTACTTGTGAGCGGTGCGTCCACCACAAGCCTTCATTAAATCAGCATCAGAAAGCCTGTTGAATATTAATGACAAGTTTAATTTGAAAAGCAGACGTTAACACAAACAAAAGCCAACAGCATAAATATAAAGTCAAACCATAACTAAAAACAGGTTTAAAAAGAAAATAGAGCAGTGCTGTGTAGCTTTCCTCACACTGACAGTGATAACACTGTCCGCAGCTTCTGAAATTTCTGAAAACAGCGTCCGTGGGATGAAGTTCTTACTTGGTCGTACTGGAGAGATCCAGCTGCTCGTCCTCATCATCATCTGAGCTGCTGCTGTCGTCCGAGCTGGACGACTTTGGCTCTGGCTGCTCCTGACCAGACAGAAGCGTGGCTGACTGAGAGGGGAACGTGGAGAAAACAGTGACCGTCACTGTGAGTTCAAGTCAGAATCACCTACATTTCCAAATGCAATAAATATACAGGCATTTGTCTGGGTGCTAATGATTCATAAACATTCTGATAATTTAGAGTGTGACCACACCAAGCAGGTTTGGAGCAGTTTATTCAGTCTGGAACATTTAGTATTTTAGTTTGGTTTGTTTATCCATATGTGGACAATGCCTTTAGCATAACATAGATAGCATAACAAAATGAACCAAGGGCAGGAATGATGCACCAGCCTTTTTTCTTTTATGGACATCACATATCAAAACAAAGACTTCATATACAGTGCAAACTATGGCCAATATACTACATTTATTACTTTGTTATTACCTATGTCCTTCAGGTCAGTTACAGTATGTAGTGGGTAAGGTAACAATAAACAAATCAATGACATATAAAAAGTGTACCTTGACGAAGCATCCATACAGCTTGGCTTTAGCCAGCGTGGCTTTAGTTGGTTTTTTATTGGAGATCATTCCCTCTTCATCTTCCTCCACCGTCTTGTTCACCTTGACACCGTTCTGGATCAGACAGACGAGACAGAACACCTGATCTTCAGTGGGCCTGTTTAGCTCAGTCTGTGTGGTCACATGATACACTGATTTAGGATTTACCTGGTCAGATTCCACTTGCAGACTGGCCGAAGCTTTATTGAAGACATGATCCCACCAGTGGAAGGTGAACTGCTCCCCTTGCTTATGGCCGACCTGACATAGGAGGGCAGTGAATGTCTGAGTGTCCAAACAACAATACTCTGAACAGGAATCAAAACAAAGTAGCACGGTGTGTAGCACCCAAACCACAACTCCCTCTATAGACCACTTATCTATTAAAGCTAGAGGAAACATAAATCATACCAAATGTGATTTGTGCATCATTGCCTGGCTTAGTGAAAGCAGAGATACTCACCCCTCCCTTGTCACATTTCACTTTGACTTTGATAGCTTCAGATATTCCATTCTCTGCTCGCCCAAGTCCTTTACCTGAAGGCAGAGTGGTTTGTATAAGACACACACACATGCCATCACAGCCAGTCACAGTGTGGTGGTCTGATTGTCGCATACACCAGGTCATGTGTCTTACCGTGTTCCCAACCATGTCGCAGAAGCTGCTGTTCCGCAAATTTCAGGCCACGGCTTTTCTCTGGTATAGCTTCTGCCATCTGAACAAAGGACAGATTGCAGACATTTAGGCTGACCAGTTAAAAAAAACAAAACAAAAAACAAACATAATCCTGAAAGCTCACATAGTCTGCTTTCTGATTCCATTTTTGTGCAAAACACATTGCTGTGCCAACTTTTATTGGATGTTATGTAAATCTCTATTTGTGAAATGAAGTGGTATTTTGATGGTGTCTTGTTCAAATAATTAGACACCGTCATATTGAGGCAAGGTGTTTGGAAAGAAAGCAGAGAAAAACTGTTCAAATATGTTCAAAAAATGCTTTGTGTATGGTTTTCAGTGGTGAACACCAAAGAATGCATCAGCATACCATGCTCCCACTTGTATTGTTATTAAAGTTGTGAAGTTGCAGGTTTTATATGATGGCTGGGATGAAGGAAAAGGAGGGAGTGGGGGTCAAAAACATGTTAAGATATTATTAAATGGATCTCTTATGTAAATAATATGGTATATAATATTCAATCGTATATAAAAAAATGGATTTACTTTGCAATCAGTCTTTGCAATTTCAGTGTCACCCTACTGCACATCACTATGCTGTCATGCTGTCATGTCTTGAGAAAGGTCTGCAGACTGTAACATTGACCAGTACAGACACAATCATCATATGCAAGTCTCTCATCTCTTCTTTCTTTTCCTTACTGATGCGCCCCACTACGTGGACACTGCACCCTTTAAGCACCCTTTAGCGTTGTTGTTTCTTTCTGCCTTTTGGTGCACAAAACATTAGGTAAAATGTAGGTAAGGTATGATCACCATACACCAACCAAGTGCTAACAGATTTCGGATGTGTCTAGTACTCTATCGGGCACTTTGGCACGTAACCCAGTCACTGTACCACTAAAGGCTATTATGCTTCTTCCTGTTTCTGCATGGAACAGATGAACCTCAAACCCTTAAGATAAACACACTGCTGCGTCTAAAACTAACCGCAGCATATCAAGCAGGTTAACACCTGCGCCGATGTCTATTTCAACGGTTCACTTCCCGACAACGATTTAAGTAACATTTTCACTCTTTCAGCCTCTTCCCCAGGGTCTACACTTCTGATAACATCGATGTAACTTACTGATGTTACATAAAGTCAAAGCTAAGCTGAGCAGACCGGGGTCTCGCTAGCCTTCGTCGCCTTTTGTTGGCTAATATTTAATGACGCTGCTCTAAAACAATAGCAGTGAAAACAACATTTACCTCTTGACGCCTTGTGTCATCAAAACCGCATCACTAAAACAGCCGGACTGGATAGACATAAACTGAAAACCGGCAACAGACTTCAGCCATGCGGTTTCAGCAGAGAGCTGACATGACACCGGAAGTGCGTCATTGCGGGTACCTGCTTCTTCTCGGTGTAAATTTGCGGCAGACCAGACACATATCGGAGGCATTGCTCCTCTGCTGAGAAAAATATTAATAACAGTACTGACTAGTCTTTTAAAAACATAATTAGCTATCAAAATCCCACTTGAGACATTTTTATGAATCATTTTGACCAAATATTACATGTTTAAATCTACTTAACCCCTTGCCTTCAGCACTGGAATAACATATTGTAGGTCTGTTTTATTATATTGTATAGTTTATTGTATTGTATACTTTTTATACTTTGTATAGTATATTGTATACTATTGCACTGTATATGTGTTTGTATGCATTATACTGTATTGTACAACTAATGTGAATGAATTAATGAAAGTCACTAATGCAGCGACTATACTATACTACTATACTACTATACTATAATGTCTTCCAGGTAGCTGGAAGAAGAAGAAGAAGAAGAAGAAGAAGAAGAAGAAGAAGAAGAAGAAGAAGAGCCCCAACAAAGATGACAGGATTCCAAGCCAGCAGGCCTAGTACTCCCAATATTATTGATAATATCATCAT
>OMKZ01017650.1:24652-41612 GCA_900302535.1 Neoniphon sammara | reverse complement strand
ACTATTTCAGGCAGATTACGCACATCACGGCATTATCATAAAGTGATACAATGACACTGCAGTTTGAGGAGCATAATATGACTCACAGTGATCATCTTATTCAGACGACAGGGAAAACTCCTTTTACCACAGCAGCACAACATCACTGAGTGATCTGACAGCAAAACACAGGAAGAGATGAGGAGGAGGAACTGTATGTCTGAGTAAACATTCCACTAATGATTCATACAATGGAACAATGAACATTCCAGCGAATCAATCAAGCATCACAGTCATTAGAATATCCTGGTCACAGAAGTCATTATTTCAAAGAGTTCCAACATGATGCGTCAACATTCTGAATTCTTTTGAAATTATGTGCTCAGTTTGTTTTTTTACCCTTTTTTCATTAGCACACCATAAAATGGTATATTGGTGTATATTTATATTTTATTTGTAAACCACTTCAATCACTCTGTTACATTCAGTGCAATTAGGAATTTGCGTCTGTAGATTCATCTGAAACTGATACTGATACACGTTTTATCACAGGGGTAAAAGAGCAGGGAAAACCTTGTGACTCATGGACTGAACAAACAGTTTGACATTTGGTTGGACCCAAACCTGTGACTTTTGGGATTAAACCTGTGACTTCTCCATTTGATGCTTGAATGAACAAGTGTAAACTGAAGAGTGAATTATACAGCTGAACAATTAATTGAAATATTATTGAAATTTCTATATGGCCATGTGCAAAAATCTGTCTGTTATATCTGATAAAGATAAATGTGTCATATTATAAATGAAGTATTGTAGTGCCACTGAGATGCCCTGACCTACAAATCGTATTCTTCAGACATAACGAAACGTGCTTGTTTGGTGGAGCAAAATCACATCGACGCATAATAGTTTTTCAGTGAAAATTCCCACTGAAATTGTCAATCATGCCAGTGCAATATCTGTCAAAATAACTGCAGTATGATTATTTTTAACCATATTATTCAGCTATGGTGGATAAAAACATCAAGTGCTGTTTTTGCCTTGTTATACTGCCTCTGCCTGAACCTGCACCCGATCAGATGTAAGTTGAAGTTACTACTGTTGTCTCTTTCTATGGTTTATCTAACCACCATACCACCAAGGTGACACTGAATTGCTGCTTTCATTTTGCTGTACTCCTTGAGGTGTTTTATAATGATCTCACTTGCTGTTAGTATTTTCTTGAATGCAGTGAAAGCGTCAGAGTCTTTCATTTGTTTGCAAGTGGGTGACAAAGCCACACTGAGAAGGTACAATATATGGCTCATGTGAAAAGTCACTATAATAATATGTATTGTAGCATAAAACCTCTAAATTCTCTGCGCTGTGAATTTTGAAGTGTTTCTGGTGTCTTACGACAGATGACCTCACATACCAAGGAGCTTCCTTGCCCGTGTACTTACTACTGAGAGTTTACAATGCCAGACTATGTTTTTTGGTCATGGTTTGTGGAAAGGCTGTTTTTTTTTTTTTTTTTTACAAGGACTCTATGTGTCTCTGCACACATTACGATCCACAGGCCATTACAGTACATATAATTACAGCACTGTATGGTCATGTCCTTCTAAAACCTCAGCCGGGGCCTCCATTTTGGGTTTTCCACCATTTCACTCGCTAAAGTTTGGATAAAACACAAGGCCGGTTCAAAGAGCCCAGCAGTAATTTCAATCAAAGGTGTACACGTCTGTGTTTTTGTTTATCGCGCTGTATACAGTAGATGCAAGTTTGTGTATTTGTCACAGAGGCTTCGCATTTGAGGTTTGGAGTTTGTTTGTGAGGACCCCTCCACTTTCTCTGACCGATGAAGCCACAGTCATTCTGCCTGTGGTTTTGGTCTGGAGTGTGGAGGACCAAGCGGTAGTTTGCACTGTGGGTCTGCGCACGAGCCTCTTATGTGTCAGGGCTCAGCAAACAGGGAGAGAGGCGGCCTCCCACTGGCCACAAGCCCAGTACAACAACAGCCGGGAAAAAAAAAAAATCACTAATGTCAGATGAGATCACATACATCTGCAAAAAGAAATCATTTCCCAAACAGAGAAAACAAAGCTTAGTTGCTTATTTTGTCCTCAACACCCCACCAAAATTGTATTTACAGCACAGGGCTTTTCTATGACATCAGAAATCAGCCCTAAACACTTTGAGATTGGACGAGGACTCGTGTGTATCACATCATATAAATATAGATGGTCATAAAGATCAGTGTCTGAAATGGCTTTGAGTATTGAAGGGGAAAAACCCTAAGATTTGTATGCCCTATAGCACAAAGTTGCCTCTATATTTTTAGTGGGATTGAAGGGTTATTAATCAATAATAACACTAACTCAAATATTACTTCACCAGGTTCTGAGATATCTGGCTTTCAGAACTCACTTTCCGACTCAGCCTGATTTTGACAGGTCGCTTATGATCTCAGCTGCTTGAAAACAACACAGCATGTTGTTTTCGAGCCAGCAAACCCTTAAAGCCAATCAGCGTCACGCTTTCTTTTTCCCATTTGGGAATACTGGACATGTTTTTTTTATTTTTGTCTCCACAGGTCATCTCAAAACTTTGGATTTCTTCTTTAGTGTGGCTATAAAGAACCTCAGTGTCTTAGGGAATGACCTCTGGAAGAAATATTCTGCTATCTCTTGAGAGTGTTCAAAACCTTCTCAAATTTATGATTGCATGACATATCTCTGACTTTGGTTGCATTTCCAGGTTCCAAAGTATAGTTAACATCATGTGATTCTGTGTTGCTAAAAAGAGCCTTAGCAACCTGTAAACAAACATACTTCTAATGATATGAAAAGGTATAGCAGCTGCAAACCCTGTCAGTGGCATTTGGGATGGAAGCAGCTCTTTCAAATAAGCTCTCGACACACACTTCTCTGGAGGATGAAGTTTTTGCTTTTCCTTCAAAAGACTTTGCATTGCTGAAATAGAGCTGCGAGGTGGGCAGAGCTGCAGGTTCTGGAAACATTTTCCACATTTGGAATTTTACATTTAATGATAACAGAGAAATTACTCAACACAGAATCACAGGATAAATAAACATAATTTTTTCTGTTTTTGTAATACTGTTTTCTGTCGGGTCAACATGTCAAATGGCACTACATATTATCATCCCCATGAGCCTCATCAACTGTTAGAAGATGGTAGCTAAATCCACAAAATCCTCTTCGTCTGGTTAAACAAGCAAGCATTCAATCCACAGTGACATGCCACCTCAGCTTATTCTTCAGCTTGATGAAAGACGAGTAGTTTCACTAAATTATGCTGGCTATTGTTTGCTAGCTTATAGGAAAATATGACAAAAATAAACCTGATCAGTCAAGTCCACCGTTCCTGTGCCAAGTATGATGAAGGAAAGTGATGGAAGAGAGTACATATTCCAGATCTGTGGTTGATATTGGGAACAAAACAATGCAAAACAGTTCCACCTCCAAGAATGGCTGTGTAAAGATAGCACAAAGCTCCATAGCTCAACTTCACCAGAGCAGGCAACAGCCATTGGCTGTTTCTTGAGGCAATGCATTGTGGGATTCATAATTGATTCCTGAGCCTGTTATGTCCACAGCCTTGTGCCTTTGACTTTTTTTTTTTTCAATGGACCTGAAATATTTCAGTGCAGTTGTTATTTGTTTGTACTGATGATTCAACAGGGAGAGTTTCATGTCCATCCAAGTGTTGGAACAAGTCGTGACAGAGCATTGCATTTAGGGAAAATGATATTTATACTTGTGGAACTCTGGCTGCCAAATATAACCCCGCCCACTTCACAGCTCTCTAGGCTCTGACTGGCTATAAGGCTTATTTGCTTGAAAACAGTATGGCACGTTCAGCAGAGTTGAGGCAAGCTAATTGTTACTGCTTATTTTTACAACAGAAAAATTTCTGTACGATGTGTCTGTAGGAAGTGATAAGTTTGTTAATTTTATTTCACTTCCTACTCGTCACCCACTCAGGCTGATCGAGTTCTCAGATCCTTTTTTGCCCCTTTAACTACCAAAGCCAGGCACTTCATCCACCGCTAACTGCTCTGTGCCGTGTTGAACTTGTGTTGTTGTCCTCATGTGGTCTCAAAACAACAGCGTTACCATGGTGACCTTATCACCCCAACCTCTGTTATTCATGACCTCTGTTCTCTGTCGCCGTGGGGACAGAGGCTGTGATATACGCACCGCTGTACTCCAGCACCCCCTGACCTCACTCCAACACAAACACTCAGCCAACTCCAGCTTATCTTACTGCTAAGCTGCTCTTGAGCTCTGCAGGAATGGGCGTGGTCACCGTGCATCACATCCCCTCATCTTATATTTCTGCTTTTTTTTTCATGGGCCCTCTGATGTTTGAGGCAGAAGTGACTTTGGATCTGCTGGTGGGTGATTCTTATTGGTTCCTGCTGAAACCTAAACTTGGATGACTGTGTCATAGGGGGAGCGGGAAGAGGGTACACGTATCCTGTTTTTCCTAGTAGAATCGACAGTCCCACGCCACAGGGCCTGAGGCTGCCAAATGCAGACTGGCATTAGGCTGTCGTAGGATGACACAGAGTTGACATAAGGTGACTTCATTAATTTTTCCATCGCAACTCCCCTAATTAACAGAGCGTTAAAATGACTCGAACCCAAGGAGAGGTTGGCAGACTCCAGCAGGCATCTGTCTATGCATTTAAGAGCCTGTTGCTAAGAGGTGTTTTCTTGGAAAGCATCCAAAATATTTAGCCCTGCGCTTTTACTGGAAACTCCGGCGAAGCTAGGGGACAGATTTGCTGACATAATTAGCAGATACGGAGCAGGGATTAATCATAAAGATATAGTTATAATGCAACAACAACAACAAAAAAAGCAGGAATTAAAAGTGCAAACGTGTTTGGTGTTTCCCAGAGTTCAAGGGTCAAAAGTTCATGAAATCTGTACTTGCTCGCATCAATCTTGCAGATAGCAAATCCTCCAGAGCTCAGTCAGCAAATTCAGACCTCCAAGAACTCGGCGAGGCCTTCCCCTCCTCTTTCCCTCCTAGATCATCCTTTTGTCACGCAACTCCCACGAGAACCGTCAAATACTATTAGCTGCCAAGAGCTTTCCACTCAAAATCTTTTCCAGCGTGGGGGTTTCAGCCTTGGTGTGGCTGAGTACCACCTTTTACCGTATATGACGCCCGTCTGTAAACACCCTGCAGCGTGTTATGACTCAAGAGTTGTGATTTTTTTCTTGGATAAACTTGAAACTGAAAATGGACAAAATTCATGCGATTTCCAAAGAAATGTATGAGTGTGTGTGAGAGAGAGTGTGTTTTGCAGTTTAATGTGTGTTCTCACATTACATTTTGGGTGTGGCATGTAATTGTTCCTCCAAGCCCCCCCCCTCTCTTGTCAAGGGTCTCTGCTCTGTGCCCCCAACTCCCACCATGCACCAACCCAACATGTGGCATGGCAGCGACTCGGGAGTGTGTGCCAGCCTCTCTGTGGTTGAGGAACTGCACCGATCCAGTGTGCCAATGCAAGAACCCAGATGCAAAGGATTATGGGTTTTATATTCAGTTTACAGTAACTCTGGTTTAATGTGAGGGTGGGATGGGGAAAGGGAGAGGAGAGGAGGGGGAGAGAGGGGGCTGTGGCTGTGGTCGGTGTGTCACATAGAGGCTTCTGGGTAATTCATTCCAACTGGCTGTTTCTGTCAGTTTGAGCCCTGGAGCAGTTTTATAGATTTGTTATTCTAAGACTTGAACTGTAAATTTGTGACACAAACCTTAGCTTAAGGATGACTACAGTCTCGTGCGGAGGTTTTTTATTTTTGATATCAGCTTATGATCACAATCAGAGACTGATCATTTAAATCTACTTAAGGCATTGATACACACCACAACGTTTAGGCCAACTTTGAAGTGTAATGGTGCAATTCGATGCTTTAATCATACAGTGTAGTGTGACCATCTTGCTTCCAGGAATCATATGAAGCTATTTTTATCCCTTTTTGTCTGTTCCTGGGGGTTTGGACCATTTAAAATGCTCAAAAAAGATAGATATATATATAATTTTAGTTTCTAATTTATTTTATCTTTTAATTTATAATTGGTAGTAACTTTTTGTAATTTCTGTCATTGACTTCTGCTGCTGCTGTGTACATCTGAATTTCTCCTTTGGGGAACAATAAAGGCTATTCTACTCTACTCTCTACTCTACTACTAAAATATAGCCTTAGTGCAGGGATTCCCAGTTTTTTTTATGCCAATGACCCTTTAAATGCACATGCATTAAGCCTCAGACCTCTGTTATGTAAGATTTTGTCCCAGTGAGGCCAATTTGAGGGAATTCCCCTTCCTCAGCTGTTTCCTTGTTTCATTTGTTAGATACAGTACAATTTAGTTCAACTTTCGCCTTTGGTGGGCAGAACAGCGGGCAGAGAAACCTGAGAGGAGAATTCTTCATTTCTGCTCACTCATTGGTTTAATAAATTTGTAATAAAATGTGACCATTCCTTATTTCCCACTATGGAAAGTGGTGACTAGTTATATAACATGCTTAAAAATATGTTAGGTAACAGTAAGTTACATCATCATAATTCAATAAAATAATCCAAGGGATTAACCAGAATGAATAATCTATTCAGATTTTATGACTTCTTTGTTACTTCCTAGTTAGTTTTTCATATTTGAGGTATAAAGGTACAGATGTCAAGTTCAAAAGTTCATTACAAGTAAGTTTAGGAAAAAAAATTTCAGGTTTGCACAGAAACACAAATTTTCTTCAGTGCTACATTTTATGAGGATGTAGAGCACCTGCTACTATTTAAAAGGCCTTCGGAGTTTCATATTGTTTTTAAAGTTTCCCTTCCCACCCAGGATGCACCATCATCATCAAGTTACCTATTTTGATGGTAGTTTCCCCATTGTCAACATGTCTTATTTGTTTACTTTTAACATTTGGATTAGGACTACCTTTTACTGTGATAGCATGAAACAAAACATAAACTACCAGCAGTTTGATTCATCTGTGCCAAAGAAAAATAAGTTCCACCTGCAGGATCCTGGGCTCGTGTCGTAAATCTGGAGGCTCCGTCATTCTAATGCAGAGAGACTACAGTGAAATTTAGTGTTATCTTTCTCTGCTGACCTTCAGTAAGCAAGGTTGGAGTTTTCAAACGGTGCAAGGAGTAAAAGCCTGGTAACGTTTTTATGCTTGCTATTGATCCTGGATGAATACACTGGATTCTGCAAGGCCAAGCCAATCCCAGGGGTGGCTTTGAGAAATAAGGACTTGGAAAGTGGAGACATCGTATTCTTTACTTTCTTTGTCTGCCTCTGACATCAGAGCAATTCGACATGAAAACATTGCATTTGGCATTTCTGTCTGTCTGTCTGTCTGTCTCTCTCTCCTCTCTCTCTCTGTCTTTCTGTCTCTCTCCCTCTCTAGTTCTCTCCGATGCACAGTCAATATGTTGTTCCCTCTATTTCATTTTCCTTTCCCCCGCGATTTTCCCTTCCAAGGGGTGACTAATATTTTCTCCCTCAATTAGCACTGCAACTCCTCAGAAAGACAGAGAAAAATAGATCGGAAAAGCAGCAGAGAGAAGGAGGGAGGGAGAGAGAGAGAGACAGAGAGAGAGAGAGAGAGAGAAAGAGAGAGAAATATAGGATATAAATGGGAGGGAAATAGTTTGATTATACTTTTTGCGTAGAACTTCACCAGAATGAAAAAATGTATTACTCTTCTCTAAGAAGCTTGTTATCCAGTTTAACCAATCATTACTCAGGAGAGTAAGATAATAGAAAACCCAGAATAGAAAACTTTATTGTACATTATGTACAATAAAGATTACTTATTTTGTATTATTTGATTGTTACCGGCTAAACAGGTATCAAATTGTAATTCATGAAGTTTATTTCGTGTAACTGGTCAACTCTGATCACCATTTTCAATTTTAACATTGCGTTCAAGGCATTAACTGGCATGTAATCAATTGCTTGAATAAAACAGCGTTCAAATTGTCTTCACAATTGGAAATCAGGGTTGAAAGTCAAAACAGTAGTTTCCGGTTTCCCATTTTGTAATTTCGTGTCCTTTTCCATTCAAAGCTAATCTAGTGCTTAAAGCGGAACGGCAGCGCCCCTCAGATTTTGTTGTCACTTAAAACTTTGGATCGTGCCAGATAAGCAGGTCCTGCCTCTGCATGGATGCGCAGTAATAACTGGCCTGACTGTTTAAGTCATACAAACAACCAGTGCAGCGGGAATGCTCATCTGTCAAGAAAATGGCTCTCATGCATGAAATCAAATCAAAATAATTTTTTAGTTGTCAGCGCTTATGTGTCCTGAAGGGACCATGATTGAAACTGAATATGGTAATAACATGGGTACGAATGTCTAGCGAGATTAATATAAAACCAATGCATCTGTTTTCATTTGGTCTTTGTTTTCGCTGAAGCCCCTGTGTGGTTCTGGAAAGACTGTCGCAGGGCCTCTTAACCAGCTCGCAGCATTCCCCAGCCGGTGCGATCCATGTATGCGTGGGCCGCTGGTTTGGGTCTTGACATTATGAGCCAAGAGAAGCTCAGCGAATTAGCAAAAAGTCCTCAGATACTAAAAATAGTTTCTCTGTGTGCTCGTATGGGACTCATTTGTGAGTGTGTAACGTCTCAAGAACATGAAAACAAATGATCAGCCCCTTTTGGGAATAAGGGATTTTGTGAGTGTGTGTGTCCATGCGCGTGCGTGCATGCGTGCGTGCGTGTGTGCACGTGGTATTCTGCCCATGTTCTATTGGTTTATAAGGCCACATGAAAGTTTGACAGAGCTGGATGAGATTGTCTGCTTTTTTCATTCCAAGAACAAACCCAAAATGTGTTGTAACATCCACAGCCATCGTTTTTTTTTGTTTTTTTTTTACTGTACTTGGTCCAGACTTTACCTCTGTGACCAGCGGCTGTGAACATGTGGAGGTGTGTGTCGTATATATTACAGCCTGAGAGCAGCTGTGAAGATATGAAAACTGATTGGAAAAACTGCCCATGATACTTTTTCTTTTTGCCACACAGCCAAAGTTGTAAAAAAAAAAAAAAAAAAAAAATAGGATCTAGAATGGCAGCCTGGAAAGAAAAAGATGTCTTAAAGAAATGGGAAATAAAATGATAATTTAGAACTGAACTTAATGAAGCTGAAGGCTACTAGTGAAGGCAGGAATCAATAATCAGTCCACAGTTGGGGTGGAGCTGCATATAAAAATCATTCTCTCATCATTTTCAGAGCACCTGCCCTCCTTCACCCCACCAAGAGGACGGGGTTCGCTCCTTGATGAGCTCCCTTGCCGGGCGATGATACTTCCACCTGGAGCAGCAGACGTCTACCTACCCGCCCTCCGACTGAAGGTAACCCAAACATGTAATGCGAACTGCAGCTGAGCTCGACTTCAAAAACAACTCCGTCTCTCCTCTCGTCTGCGCTCATTAAGCAGGCCTGCCCGCTCTCTTTCTCAGCATTTAAGAATTCCCAGTGCGGTTTGAAGCCTTTCTATAATGAAGCGCAATTAAAATGAAAAGAAGGTAATGAAAAATATTTACCCCCAGTCCAATGAAGTGGCTGGTGAAGTTGATTGCTCCTCTTAATAAAAGCCATACGCTTGTTCCTATAAAATTCTGTTTTTGTGGTAAGGCTTTCTTTGGCGTTAGCATTCGTGCCAACAAGTGAATTAACTCCTGACGGTGGGTAGGAGGGTAGTGAGAGGGAGTACATCAAAAACTGCAGATAGGTCATATAACTGTGGATTTAAATCTACTTAATGAACCTGGGATTGATTTCGTAGATGTGGAGGGTGTTCGCTCCTTGACAATTCATCTAATATGCTATTTTCTGGAGCACAGGCTTCTCCAACGCACCTTATAACATGCATACATTTTATTTACATATTTAAAGACGCTGTAAAGGAATCAAACCCTAACCCTGGCATTATTCAGAGGCATGAATTACTTGCTGAACAACAGGAAAACCTTCAGTCTCCCAAAAGTTCATGAAATGAGCACAATGTCTTAAAGTACAATAGATGCTCCAAGTAGCATGCATGAGTTGAAACATGCAGTTGTTTTCCACTGAAGTAATACAGTGGAACCAAGCTACTGACATTTATGTGGGTACAACTCATGCCATGACCAAAGCATGACTAGAACTAGAGCATGTGCAAAAAACAAAAGCACATTATTTTTATTTTTAGAGTCAGTTTGTCACAAAAATTAGTATCTAATACCATCTACCCAGGTGTTCTGCAGTAGGCTGTATTTTAAGCTCTATTTATACATCTAACTAAAACCTTACCCTGTTAATAAAACTTTTACTTGCCCAAACTTAACTGTAAGCCAGCTTTTAACAGACCAACAGGTGAAAATGGCAAACTAATTTGTGGTGGAGGAGTGTAACCTTCACATAATTCACACAAGGCATCATCTGCATTTAAGAGCTGTGTTTCAGACTGTTGAGAAATGTTTGACTTCACCTTACATCAGAGCTAAGATTGTAAATTCTAGGAGAAGACTTAAGGTGACATAAGACAGAAAAGAAATCTGTTGTCACTTATATCTGCCTTCTTAATGTTTATGTTTTACTGCACTGCTCTTCCATTTATTGATATGAGTAATGAGGAAATATTTTTGGAGATGTTTCTTCATGACGTACTTGACTCAAGAAAAAAAAAACTCTGCAGTGAGATTGTCCCAACATATCTGAATCCCCCCCGAGGCCGTGAGTGGATGACATGAGAGTCTGTGGTGCAGTAATTCTGTCAGAAGGGACTTGTTGAGAAAACAGAAGGGAGCAAGCCCGACCAATCCTATGTCAACATGACGTTCCCCTTTTCTCAAAATGCTATCACATTCCCACGATGGCCGTTTTCAGAGGCCTCACGCCACTGGGCTGCTGAACCTCTGTCCATTTCCATGGGAGATTTTTTTAAGGGGGAAAAAAAGAGAAATCTTCCTCCCTGTTGCTCCCTGAGAGCCTAAACGGGTCCCCATGTTGAGGCGCTCTCTTGGGCCCGGTGCTCTGATCAGATCCAGATGTTGTTGGAGTGTGGAAGGGGACAGCAGAGGAGTGTGGAGGCTTCACTCAAACACTGATTGATAGTGGCCAGGATGAAGCTGGGAATCACATTTCTTCGCTCCGATCCCTCCTCTCCATTTTCTCTCTCTCTCTCTCTCTCTGTCTCCATAATCCATCCATCATTCCTACCGTCTGCTTGTCTCCTGCGCCTGTGTTTTATGTACCATGTTGAGACAGCGTGGAGCTCCATGGGGAACAGACAAGGTTAACGGTTTAAGTTTGGCTCATTGCCTCACCTCTGCTGAGTGTTTAATAAACTCTATTTTTTTTTTTACAAGGGCTAAATCTTAACCACAATTTATAGGTAATGAGGATATCATTAGAACCAGCACAAATAAAAGTTTTGAATGGATGTTTCTGTCCGTTACGCTATGAGGTGTCATGTCATTTTCATTCAGAAATGAAGTGAGGATAAATAAAGTTTCAGTTAGAATAAATATGCAAAAGTGACAATGAATGTAAATCCATACGTGAGAGTTAAAACGAGACTTTTTTTTAAATTTTGCAGCTGTGCATGCAACATTTTCCACTGCATTATAACCTCTTATATTTGCTGCTTCTAAGCTGCTCAAATTCAGCCCTCAGCAAAAAAATGCATTTTGCTTCAATTTACTAATAAAGTTAAGATGTTATTTGGATTATACAAAAGGCATATTAAGCACCATTAATGCTTTGTTCCCCATCAGTTTCCAACAGGATTAAATTTTGGCCTTTTATCCTCCTTTCCAAAACATCTGGGCACCTCTGTCATATTTTGTAACCTACAAGAAAATGTCCTCTTCCTTTTCTTTTTTTTTGTCCTCAGGATCATGCCGACTCTGCAGAGCTCTGCTGTCCTGCTGGTTTTTAGCTTCCTGATCAGTCTGTCCAGCTCTCTAAACCCCAGAGATCCCAACGTGTGCAGTCTATGGGAGAGGTGAGGCCCATTGAACTGCAACAAAGAAAATGAATGTCGCTGTTGTTGGATGAAAACCACCCATCTGCAAAAAAAAAAAAAAAAGCTTCTCAGGAATGAAGAAAGGATAAGCATTTTCTCATACAGCAGACACCCACATTTTGTTGAAAGTATAGAGTGGGTTTTTAGCAGTTTTCATGCGCTCAAGTGTCAGGAAACTCAACACATGAATGACTAAGTAAACTTATAATTCAAGTGAGAAAAAAAGACCAAAAACCACAGAAAATGTAGTTATGGGATCTGTTGTCTACAACAGCAGTAATAAAAGTGTTTCATCAGCAAAATGTACTGTATGTTCACTAACTCAAGGCAGTAAACTGAGTTTCTCATTCACCAAAGTGGTTGAGTCCAAAATTCAACAGCCACTTTTGCTGTTTTACTAGCCAAACTACTTTAGGGAATAGAAATGGAGTGGATGGTTATCTGCCAAAGGGCCCAGTAGAGTAAACACACTTACCAGCCAAAACCAAAATTCACGACCACTGGGACTGGTAGCTGGTGTTAATTTCCAACCTTGGACACTACTGTTTATATAAGACTTTCACATTAATATGTAGCTGTCATTTAAATCCTAGAAAAATAAAGTAAAAAGACATAGAGACAGCAGCACCCTTGGTAGTTTTATGCTTTTATCCAAACTAATTTTATTTAAATTTTCTCAATTTGAAGGGCAAGAAATCCCCAAATCCTGACAAGTAGACCAAGACAGTGACATATTAGAAGCAAAGTGAGATATTCTGATAAAGAATCAGCACAGTGGCTATTAAACACTTTGACAAAAATCCAGTTTTTAAAGGAAAATTATGATATTATAGTGTGTTATTGTGTTTTCCACTTCTGACCCACCTTGCTTGTCAATGTAAACTCTATATTATTAAAAAGTGAAACATGTCACTATTTTGCTTCAAACGGAGCGGGGCAACTTCTCCATTTCTTCTGATTATGGATATACTTCTAAGCACCGTTCTGTTTTTCAGCTTCACGACCTCAGTGAAGGAGTCGTACTCCCATCCTTACGACCAAGTGACAGAGGAGCCTTGCTCTGATCCTCGGACCTCCTACAGATGCACCCGCCACAGGTAGCAACAGTTTCCTGATTGCCTTCCTGTTGGGCTGACTTCCTGTTCCGGCCATTGAAGGGTCAGCGTGTCCTGTTTGCTTGTGTTTTTCTTTTAGGATCACCTACAAGACAGCCTACAGGCAGGCGGTGAAGACAGACTACCGCAAGAGATACCAGTGCTGTCCAGGCTATTATGAGAGCAGAGACAAATGTGTCCGTAAGTTATGCATCTTAATGCAAAAACTAGTATTTTTTAAAATAAGGACTGGGCAGTCCACTCCATGCGGTACTTTGTTTTTATTGAGACAGACAGAAGTGAGGCTGAGAGAGGAAACAGTGGCAGGAAGTAACAGGAGAGAAGGTTTGGCAGGATTCAGTCTTTGGCCAGAAGGAGGTTGTGTGGGTTCAGAGACAGAGGTCTTAACCGCGACACTAACACCAGAACAAACATCAAACCAGCTCCGTCCAACACTCACTTTCTGTTGTTTCACTCTGTCATTATTGTAGAAATCTCTACACTGAAAAAAAATCTGCATTTTAATAAACCATTCAATCTCATATTCAGTCTTAAATGCTTATTTGTGAAAAAATCTGCCAGTGGGATGAGACAATCCCACTTGTTTCCAATGCAGTTTCACTTGTTTCAGGAATTTTTCTGGGAACAAGTATAAATATGTCAAAACAAGGCAGAATAAAGCAGATCAGCCCACTAGGATCAAGAAAATGACACTCGATTCAAGAAAATTCTGCAAACAAGTTGATCAGCATTGGAAACAGGTGGGATTATCTCATCCCACTGGCAGATTTCTGACCTTGTTTGAAGGAAATTAAGTTTTTAACACTTAATATGAGACTAAATGACTTGTGCAGATGAAGATTTTTTTGCAGTGTGGTGCCACACAACTTAAAAGGTCAAACCTCGCAGCTCAGTAGGGAGCACAAAACGCTGTCATCATCAAGATTAGAGGTTTGATTCCCACTGGGGCTTCCCATGGTGAAAATGTATGTACTGGTTGGCTGTTGGCATAAAATTATCTACCAAACAGTACATTGCGGTTGCCATGTGATTTGATTCATATTTACTCTTCAGCCAAAGGATTGCATGGCCCTCTATGGGTTGAGGGAATTCGACCATTGTTGGGTTTACAAAACCGATCCAATCATAACTGAATGAACTTGAAAATGCATCGTGGTAAAGCTAGTGAATAAATAGAATAAACAAACATCCCACTTCTCTTCAGCCCCTGAAAGGCTGACATTTTGGCAATGCAGCTTTTTCACCCGACAGAATCAATATGCATTGTTTTTTCATTTCTTATCGTCGAACCTTCTCGTCCAGTTCTCCAACTGCAGGACTCTGAGAGTCACGGCCGTGTTTTCTTTCCAACCAAACACTACCGGCACTGATTTCACTGATTAACAGTAGTAAGGCCAAGATGCACTCAACTGACGGCTGTTTTGAATTTTACAATTTATGTATCTCAGCTTTCGAAATGCCCTCTATGACTTTTCCCAGGCTTTCTGTACAAACCACTGTTGTTAGATTTTCTAAATACTGCAGAGAACTAGTAGATATAATTATATATCCCCTGAATTTGATTACTTCCTGGCCTTTGCTTAGACCTCCAAAATCCTCTTGCCTTTCAACCAAAGATACAAACAAAGATAGCAAACTTAATTGTGAGAACCTGGCAACATTTACCTGATATCACTGCCTGATCCATCTGCCCTGTTGGTGAGACTTGAAAGCCTGTGTAAAAAAAGAAAAACACGTAATTGAAATTAGTTAAAGTTTACCATTTTGACAATAAAGTCACTCTTATATGGCTCAAAAGCAAAGTCTTTTTTCAAAGATACTCATTTTTTTCAATATCTATTCATCACAAGGTTATATGAACAATACTTTCAGCTTTTCGAAAATCTGGGTTGTATTTTGCTTTTAGAAAATAGCTTACACAAAATTGGTAACAGAAAATATCTCTACTAATAATAAGTTTTGTCATATTTTCCCATTGATGCCAATAAGCACAAACAACAAAACTACACGCACTGAACCTTCTAGCTTGCCATACCTGTCTGCTTCGTCTGCTCCGTGGGTTTCCTGCCTGGCGATTACTAGGGATGTGTATCGATAACCGGTCCCTGTTAAGAATCGATTAGAAATGGTTCAATCCATCGACGTCATTAGCCTTCATGCTTAACGATTCCCTTATCGATTCTTTACAGCTTCTTAGCAGCCGGACCTTACGTCGACGTCATGTGACGTGCCACACGTCAATCACACTCATCAGTCAGCAGCAGAATTTCCAAGACTTATTTATTTACATCCAGAGATATCCAGACCCAGTGACCAATTTCATATTCATTTACTTTTAAAGTCAATAAAATGTTGTTGTTGACACAGAAAATCTGTAAAGTCTACTTTCTGTACACTGAAAATTCACAGGAGGAATTGATAAGGGAATCGATAAAAAATCGGATCAATAAGCAGAATTGATAATGGTATTGGTATCATTAAAATCTTATCAATACCCATCCCTAGCGATTACTATGATGCAGTCATGTCTGGATGTAGGTATAGAGTCCACTATCTTTGTACTTTATAGACCATTTTTGCTTCTACTTTCAACAAACCGTGGAGAAACTAATCCGTCTGAATCAGCTGGTGCAGTGCATGGTGGGAAAGAAAACCTCGATATACTGTACATGACTTTTGATTGCACATTGTATAACATGTGCATAAAACGCTGGTATAACCGCAAAAGAAATCTTGCAGAATTATTAGCCCACAGCCAAGAACACATGTTTGAATTAGATATACCAACAGCAGCGGTATTTATCAAACTGGTGAGCAGGACTCATGGGCCGCAAAGCTCTAAGTGGGAGCTTCTTGACAGCGTGAATGACATCGAACATCAGTGCCATGCCTGAAATTGCATGGATGAGCCCAGCTGTCCCGCTGACTTCACTGTTTGTCGACGTGTGGAGCGAATTTCAAGGGGCGAGTGCAACTGAGCTGAATAGATTTTTGATTCGCTAAACTCAACAGCGTGTTTTTGAATTAGCTTGATTGGACACATGGTTTTATCTTTACTGAAAAGTATAGTGTAGGACTTGTGGGTTTAAGATTAAGAGAGCCTCAGTCTAAGTGTAACCTATACTTGACACATGTAAGACTAGTGTTGAATGTCTTATGCAATATTTTGGGTAAATACTCTGCCATGCCTCTGGGATTTTTACTCCCTACACTGTGCATTAGCTGTGGATAAAGTATATTACCTGTCTTGCATATTGGACATTTACAGATGTTGACTAATCTCCACCAGCAAGATATATTGGACATTGTGTTAACATGTGTTTCTCATCAATAGCTCGCTGCACCAAGGAGTGTGTGCACGGCCGGTGTGTCGCCCCCGACCGCTGCCAGTGTGAGGGAGGCTGGCGAGGCGACGACTGCTCCAGCGGTATGAAAGGACTCCTTTTTTCCTCCCCCCCTCCGCTTTGTTTTGTCTCCTCCATTTTCCCTCTCGTTCACTGTTTATCTCCCCCATTTTGATCTCTCTCTCGCTCACTCAGCTGTTCCTTCTCCTGTTTCGCTCTTCATCTTTCTCCTCCCCTCTCCCTCCATCATGTCTCCTTTTCACTCTTACCCCCCCCTCTTTCTCTCTCCGTACACACACATACACACATTTAAACTTCCCAACAGGAAATGACACATGGCCATTAGTCAAGTGGCTGATCTTCACATACGCGGCTCCATCACACAGGACAGGAGGCCGTTCCAATGGAAACAGCAAGGGAGCATTACTGAACACACAGCCATGCGTCGTTAATGTCAGCCTCCGTCCAGAAACCAGTTT
>OMKZ01017650.1:7125-24632 GCA_900302535.1 Neoniphon sammara | reverse complement strand
CAGGAGGATGACGAGCCCCACCTCCTCCCCTCACTGACAGCTGTTATTCAACATTAATAATAATGACCTATTTTTATTGCACTTTTTTTTAACAAAGTCCAGTAAAGGAAAGGAACCAAACAAACATTAACTCCGCTGGTGGAGGCATACTCAATAAAAACTCAGAAACCATATTAGACTCCAACAAACAATTGAACAAAACCATCCCAACATAGTAAGAACAAAGTGATCATTTGAGTATGATATTTCCAAAGTAGCTTTAGTTTAAAAAAAAAAAAACAGTTTTGAGTGAAGATAGAGACGTTAAACCTGCTGTATTCCTACTGACCGAGCTGACAGGTTTTAAAAAATAAAAGTCAGTAGAAACAGACCCGCGAGTTGTAACTCAAGAGCTCAACACTTCAACTTCAACAGTGATTGTAAGCTTGTTTGTCTTGTGTGTAAAAATCACGTTAAAATACAATCACCCGCACAAGGCGGAGTGTGAAACTAGAACCAGATTTCACGGGCTTGCTGTTCCGTCACCAAAATTAAGTTTTCCACTACTTTCAGCCCATTTCGTCGTACTCAGCTGGGTCAATAGTACACGGCCCTCCTCCATTTTCCCTACTCCTCTAAAGAGAGAGGGACTTGGCTCTAACGGGTAGTGGTTGATGTCCTGACAGAGGGATGATGGGAAGGGGAAATGGAAAATGTTACCCCACTCTTTCTTGCGTGCCCCAGTCCGCCCCTCCTCTCCTTTCCTTCCCTCTTCCCTACCCCTCTCTTTTCTCTCCCTTAGTCCCCACTAAAGTTTTCGCTCTTTCCTTTCCTACTCTATTCTCTTTTTCTCTGTTTTTCAACACTCTCCCCCTCTCCCTCTCCTTCTTTCCCTCTCTCTTAAGCCTTGGCTCCACTGTATCAACCTATAATAGAGCCTTTCTGGCAGAATAAGACCTGACACTTCCTGAATGCCTGTGTGTTGAGCTATCTGGCTGTGGGAAAGAGGAGAGGGGCTGAGGTTTTCATACTGAACACTCCTTGAGCACTGTTTGCCCAAGGAAGACAGAGAAAAATATAAAGAAAAGGGGAGAGGGGAGCGAAGTACGCCAAATGCTCGTAGAAGCTGAATGCTCTTAGCCCTGTATGCAAAAAAGAGGGAGAGGCCAAGACGAAAAGAGTTGGGTAAAGACATAGGAGAGACTGAGAAATGGAGCAAAGAAGTGGAAGATGGTGGTAACGATGACTAAGGAAAGAGAGCATTAGGAGTTTGGGTCTTAGGGAGTGAGAAAATTTCGTGGTAGAGTGTTTTACTTTATCCATGCCTTGTTCCAAAGCAGACGAAGAGGGCTCAAAAAACAGAGCATAGGGATGGTTGGATAACTTGGAGATTATGTGTAGTTTGGACACAGGCGAGGCCTAAACCACCGCTTGGACAATACACTGGGGAAAGGGAGGAATTTTCCCACCATATCTTTGCGCATTCCTCATAAAGCGCAGTGAAGGGCTGCCAGTTTTAAAGTGCGCATCAATCGGGTGGGCGTACATGCACATGGTACTCCGGATTCTAGTTTGTATCCCTGTGAAGGTCATGTTCACGATCATCCGTTTACATACGTCTTCAACACACACATGAATAAACAGAACATTCTGAATATTATTGCAGAAACAGAACTTGCTCAGGTTACAGACGGTGCCAACAGTGGACAGGAGAAGGCCTTTCCATGCCTCATTAGCCCGGTTATGTTCGGATTTCTCATTATCAAGATATAAGCCTATGAAGGTCATTATAAATGGTGCATGACGCTCACATGTGCCGGCTCAAGATGTATATACAGTATATTTGAGTACTTTACTGTCTTGGAAAGTAATTTTAGTGGCATCAATTCAATAAAAGCAAAGGTAAAGTCTCTGCATCTAATATAATTTGCCACTAAAACTTGAAAACCTATTTATGTGAATTAAAGTACAATATGTAATGACTTACTTGTTTAAACATTCATTAATAACATTCATTTATAGCTTTTGTTGTTCAGGTAAACAACATGCATGTGTGTAGCTACCAACTGCAAAACACTGATACTACTTTCTCCTAAACTCTCACCCTACCTATTGCTGCTAAAAGCAGAGCATTACAACTTGTTGTAGCACATATACATCATAAAATATGTTGCTGCTTGACCTGATACTACTTGTAGCTCCTTTAAACATTTCAAACCTTATTTGTAATCTTAACTTGTATTGTGGTATGAAAACATTGCCTCAAACTATGATAGACGTAATATTATTTATCCTATAACTCCTGACCCCTTCAGTCTGTATACAGATGTGTTTGGGGAATAGCCACTAGATGGTGCTAAAGCATCATAAAATTACATACCGTATTATAAAATTACATTCTGATGATGGTCAAAATATAATTATTGGGTCATTTTGATAAATAATTAGTTACCAAACTATTTTGCACAGATGCACATAGAGGGAATATTTGATATAAATGCTCACCTTATTGGATTTTTTTTGTTTTGTTTTTGTTAGATAGGGCTTCCAAATAAAAAGTTGACAGCTTTGGTTTGTTTATTTACATATGGCAAGCTAAAATGCTTGCCATATCCAGCTGACTTCCCTGAATAGATGCAGGTAAACACACTCAGCAACACTGTCAGAGAAAGCCTTGCACTTTATGATCTATGTTTATATACAAATACACAAATCTGGGAAGAGTTATAATTTGAGTCAGTGGGGGGTTCTGCTCTGCCAGCTGGTTTTAGTACACTCTGTCAAAGATTATATGTCCAGTCTGCTCATTTCCACCCATTCACTCACCCACTACGTCTGGTTTTATCGGCCCTTAGCTCTTATGTTGACGACCCCACAGACCCTTCAGTAATCTCCACTGCTGTCCTGGAGAATGTCTGTGTAAACATTATTGCCGCTCCAGCTGAGTTTCTCATTACTCAACATGACACACGCCAACAGAAACCCTCTCCAATGCCCACACAGAGAACAAGTGAATTTATGATTAATTTAAACAAAGGAGGCAAAGGTCCTGCTCTGAGTTAGAGCAATAAACACTGCACTCCATGGCAGCACTTTTTGCTCCAAGCCAAATTTGGCTGTACTTTGCCCTCTGTGTAATTGTCAAAGCAGTCCTTGTACTTTTCAAAGCTGTGACAGAGCATATGTGTGGCAGAGGCAAATGTGAGGTGTAGCTCCAGCTTTGGTGCAGCGTGCAGAGTTGATTTTGTGCATGACTTTCTCCACACACGCACACAATTGTCCAGTAAAAATATTGTAAAAACGGTGATTCACACATTGGTGAAACCGCAATATCTTGGACCCAAAAAAGAATCCTGCATGGAAGTATTATTATGCGTTTTACTCTGAGAGAAGATAACTGAAAGCCAAGTATTTGTGACGTCAGTCGTATTGGATATCACTCTTTCCCAATGTGTCTCATGTCCAAGGGAGTTGAAGTTATTGATGAGAAATTTGAGGAATGCATGTATGACCAATGTGGGTTTTCACAAAGGGGTCTGTTGGACAGCAATCTCTTCATCATAATTGAAATCCAAACCTTGTGTGAATCACCACTGCAGGCTAACCCCTTAAGCGGATCCTTAGGCTTCTGTAAAATTAACCGTTTAAAGCTCATCCGTCTTGTCGGCCCCATGCAAATCTCCCTGCCAACTGTAAATCACATGTTGGTAATATAACACTCCTGAGCTATGGGGCAGATTTGGACAAGGAAGCAACATCAGTGCATGTGGGAGATCGGCGGTAATGTGTGGAAGATGTGTCGCCCCTGGAGGGTGATCACTTGCACTCATCTTCTCTTGTTCCTGTTTTGCTGTCGTTCTTGTTCTCTCGTTTGATATGAAAATCCCACGCTGCAAAACAAACTTAATTTAATGGGATCCATGTCAGTTTATTTGTACAGTTAGATTTTTTAAAATGACATCATATTACCATAAGCATACCTTAGGGTTTATGATGGGAAAATTTAATGAAGGAAAAAAATAACAAAAACAAAATTATCGTACTTATATTCCCTGCAAGTGTATCATTTATAATCTCTCTATGTGAGGTGCTGGTGGTATTTAATTTCTTGCATATCAGAGCAGCTTTTACTTCAGGTTCAGAGAAGCAGACTTAGTGCTCAAAGGTTGTTGGTTTGAATCCCAACAACCAAGGGAAAGTGAGGAAGTAATAACCCCTAGCTCCCTGGTGTGAATTTGCTGTTTTTGTGTGAAACTGAGCAGTGCTGAAAAATATTTATGTTCAGCAAACCTCTGGATAAATAAAATAAAATAAAAATGATAGTCATGCCCTGTAAATTCAGCTGATGTACCCTACACTGTTGCTGAAACTGTCCACATGTGAAAACTAGTTTAATTTGATTTTTGTGTTTACATTTATGTTTAATGTAATCAGGGAGGGCCATAAAGCTTAATAGATCTTGACTAAACAACACAGACAGACTGGACTGATTGTCCTGTTATCCTTCAGCCTGCGATGACAAACACTGGGGGCCGAGCTGCAGCCAGCAGTGCAAATGTGAGAACAGAGCTCTCTGCGATCCTGTAAGGGGGACCTGCCAGTGTCCACCGGGATACATCGGGCGTTACTGCGAGGATCCCTGTCCAGCGGGCAACTTCGGGAAGGGCTGCCTGCAGAGGTGCAAGTGTGGGACTGGGGGATCCTGTGATAGAGCAACCGGAGAGTGCGTGTGTTGGGAGGGATTCACCGGGACTTTGTAAGTAAAAAACTAATCTCTTGAAACATTTCTTTAAAAGCAAGTGTTTTGCCACATTTTGGAGAAACTCTTCATACATCCCCTGTTCATCTTGATTTTCTAAGAAGGTAGAGGGCGAAATGTAGTCTGTCAGGTACAGTTCTGTCAAGGTTTAGTGCATTATTTGGTTCTACAATAAGATTTAAAGAGGAAAATAAACCTTGGTGTACTACACTATAGTGCATGAGTCATCTGTTACGCCCTGTTTTTTTAGATATCCCTGAGGATGAGTAAAGAATGAAAATGCCTCACTGCTACATATTAGTGGAAACTCTTAAGCTGCCAACGTGAAAACTCAATACCCCATTTTGGGCATTATAAAAAGGGGTTTGGCACATGCAACTAAGGGATAGAGCTCCTTGGTGAATATTGTACATTTGAAGTCCATCCATGCTAGTTTGCCATGATTCCCACCGGGGTGTATCGAGAAAATATGTTATTCCAACGGATAGGTATACGACAGGTAGTTAGCCAAGCAATCTGGTTGGTCAGAGACACGCTCCAACCACACTGATCATTCCCATAAAACATGGATAGCTGCTGCATTGCCAAGTCTTGCAGAAATAGTAAAAGGAGCTACTACATTTTATATTTTTTCTTGGTGTCTCCTGTTTCCTCCTAACCTACTCTGAAGAAAAGTTCTTAGATTTTACAAATGCATTGGTTATGACTGTCTGAAAGCCCATGAGGCCATTACTGACTGTAATTAGGAGTATATATTGTAAAAAACTTAATTTTAACACGTCATTTAGTCTCATATTCAGTCTTAAAGTCTTGTTTTTCTTAAAAAATCTGTCAGCGGTATGAGATAATCCCACTTGTCTCCAAAGCAGTTTCACTTGTTTCAGGAATTTTTCTGTGGACAAGTATAAAAATGTTGAAAAAAGGCAGAATAAGGCAGATCAGCCCACTAGTATAAAGAAAATGACACTTAATTCAAGAAAATTCAGGAAACAAGTTGATTAGCATTGGAAACAAGTGGGATTATCTCATCCCACTGGCAGATTTGTTTCACAAAAGAGACTAAGTGTCTATCAGTCTTGTAGAGTTACAGGTTATCCACATTATAACGCAGCAATTGTTGTGATATCAATATTGCATGATTTGTACTGATGAATGTGACTTCTGTGATTTCAAGAAAACCGTTATCTTGTGCACTTTCACAACAAAACATTTACTTAAGCCCTCAGGAATGTCGCAGGACATATGTTTCACTGCAGCGGAGTGTTTTTAACTAAAGTGCTCCATTAAGCTGTTATTAAGTTTTGTCTCCATCCTGTTCCCCAGCTGTGAGAAGGCGTGTCCCAAGAGCCGATGCCCACTGCGATGCCCCTGCCAGAACGGCGGTATCTGTCAGGGCAAAGGGGTCTGTGCTTGCCCCCCTGGATGGACGGTACATTTTCAAATTTCATACACGGACTCTGACCTTCATGATGTTGGTTGGAGCTTGCCAAATTTTAAACTCAATCTTGTGCTACATTCCAGCTGGCCCTGATTTTTTGGATAAGCAGCCTAATGATGTTTCCCAATCCGTGAATGAGTTGGCTCCTTTTCCTTACACGCTTACACAACCTGTCACCCCTATATTCCTAAAACATTTCGGAGACATTATGTCATTTCTGGAGACACGCATGCTGCCATATTGTGCTGACACTTCATCATTTAATTTTCATCTCCCACAATTCCGTGTTTAGACATATTGGAAAGGAAACATGATTGTAATCTCCTTAAAGAGAAAAATAACAGATTATTGGCCAGGTTGACAGACAGAATTGTAAAGAACGATGATGTCTCCAGCTATAACAGGTTTTTCCAGTTTTTGTTTTATATTTCACTACTGAAAGTGATGCATTCAATTGCATTGGGTAATTTCTTCCTATCTCTCTATCTTTCTTGTCTCTCTGCAGGGGGCTGTGTGTACGCAGCGCTGTCCAGAAGGGAGGTACGGACCGAACTGCACCCAGGAGTGTGTCTGCCACAACAGGGGCCACTGTGACCCTGAGACTGGACAGTGCCAGTGTGCTGAGGGTTTCACTGGAAACAGGTACGCATCTGTGTGTTTTTATGTGATTATGTGAAAGTGTGTGTATGTGTGTGTGTGTGTGTGTGTGTGTGTGTGTGTGTGTGTATGTGTTCATGGGGGTGTATCTGGACCTATCTATGTGCAGATGTCCCTACCATAGATCGACACACGCCATCTGGGCACTTGCAGGGTCCAGCTAATTCATATCTTATTCATTTGTAAGAAGTGCTACCTTAAAGCTACACTGGGTGAGATTTTTTAAAGAGATGGTAAACAAAAAAAAAAAAGAATTTTTCATTAAAATACTTTTATTGTCATTTTTGGGGTGTAGAAAACATTACGAAAATGAGAATCTGAAGTCCTTTCTATGCAGAGAGGCGCCTGTTAGTTGATTTCTCCTGAGTCAAATGAGCGGTTTTGCTGTAGATTGAAACTTTCACACGTAAGAGTAAAACTGTACCCATCTTGCACTAGCCTCAAGAAACAGTTGCAAGTAACAGTAAGCTTGTTACCACCGCCTGTTGTTTTTGTGTTATTCCTGGATATAAATCCATCGTTTTACTGAATATTCACCAATCTAACTTTAAATCAGAAGACAGGAGGGCTAGCAAAGTGCTTCAAACTGACATGGAGCTCTAATGGCATCTACCACTACATTTCTCCAAAGTGTAAGTTTTTAAGCAAGTGAGCGCTACAGCGATGTTAGCTAGGAAAACATTTGCTAACACTGCAGTGCTAGCAAGGCCTGTTACTATTTCAGCTCCAACAAGCGAGATATTTTCACTTTGCTGGACAGTTGGTTGGTGTTACTAGAGTCAGAGTAGAAAATGCAGCTACTAAAACTCTATTTTAATATGATTATTGAGTTTCAGGAATTCTCAAAACTTGGTGGATGATGAAGAAAGTACTCGAATAATAAATGAGGAAATCTCTGTTTTTAACTGGGTTTATCATCCCTTTGGGCAGCATTGAGTGAGCACTTCATGCAGAAAAAGCAGGACTCACCACTGTGTGATCTACTGTCTTTCTCCTCCCATTGGTGCAAAAATCACATTATGCGATTTCTGGATATTAAAGTTTAAACAGTTTTCAAATAACCGAAAACTGTTGCTGCCAGTTGGAGCTGCCAAAGACCCACATTCCCCAGTGCAGCTTAATGCCTGTTTCTATTACAAAGTTATTAATTCTTACTTTTTTTACAGTCTGCTGACAGCAAGGCGGCCTCATATGTAAGAGCTAACATAACATCATGACAGGCTGACAACAATACAAAATTTATGTTTACAGTAGATGGGGTTTAACAACTATATAAACTGTGGTTCGGTGGGGAATCTACAATAACAGACGTGTGTTTCATTTCCTGTGTTCTCCTTCTTTTCTGCAACTTCTCTAACCTTCTGTGCTCCACCTCAGGTGTAATGACGAATGCGCTGTAGGCAGTTACGGTCCGGACTGTAAAGGTGTGTGTGACTGTGCGAACGGTGCGCGGTGCTACAACATCGATGGAGGCTGTCTGTGTGAGCCGGGCTTCAGAGGTCCACACTGCAGAGACAGGATGTGTCCGCACGGCACCTACGGCCTGCAGTGTGAACGCACATGCCTCTGCCAAGACAAACACACACTCAGGTGGGTGTTGTAGATATACTGCAAGCATTTCTCAGAGGCAGAGATAATCTTTTCGGTTGAGTTAAACCTCAACAGGAAGAGCCAAAGAACTACAGACTTTAGCTACTGGCAATCTTGAGCTCTGGTAAAAAATAAAACTAAAAATGTCAGTGTCTTCTTTTTTCATGTATTCATGACTTTGGTACTCATGATCCTGGAAGTCCAACCGGCTATGCAAGCTATCTAGCTGTAGGCTAGTATGGCTAATTGATCTATGAAGGTGAAGTAAGCCTAACCAGTTATATATTAGTGTGGTCAGATTGTGTGTTTTCAGGTAACAGCAAAAATGATAGGGTTGATAACATCAGTTAGCTGCTCTGACATGACAGTATACAGTATTCAAAATTGCTGTGGGACAGTTTAAATGAGGATGTCTTAGACTTGGCTGAGAAATGCACAGAGTTAGCAAGTAATTTAATGGTTGAGTCTGTAAGGTCCTCATAGTTGACTAATGACTTAATTAAATGCTTATTCCACATCTTTTTTTTTTGGTTGAGTCTAAATGGTCCTCATTTATGTGATTCCAATTACTGTAGCTCTAATAAATACAAAGTCTCACTGCCAATTATATTTTCTAATTTATATGTTTGACCAGCACTCATTCTTTGCAAATCAGGTTTGCCATTTAGCTTGAAGCTGAGAAAATGTGTTTCACTGGCTCCGCCCATTAAGGCTACACTTAACCAATGAGATTACTTCGGCGGCTCTGTCCCCCAAAAATGTTTGTATAATTAAGAATATACAAACTCATAAGTGTGCAGATTAGTTTTACAGTTTTAAAGTTTACTAAACTCACACATTGATACAGTTTATCATAGTAGTTTTATTGCAGCTTTTTTCCTCAAACTCAGTGTTTTCTAACTCAGTTCTTCCTCTAATGTGCTTGCTCAGCACTTTAATTAACTGATGTGTACGTCTGTTTTCACTGGAAAGCTGCCATCCAATGAAAGGCGAGTGCACATGCCAGCCGGGATGGGCAGGACTGTACTGCAACGAGACCTGCGCTCACGGTTTCTATGGTCATGGTTGCCTGGAGCCCTGTCTGTGTGTGAATGGAGGGGTGTGTGATAGTGCCACTGGCCGATGCCAATGTACCCCCGGGTATACGGTGAGTGACCTGGACATACGCTGACACATTCAGTATGGATTCATTCTTTAATTTTTCTTTAATTTATCTGCTGGTGTTTAACCCTAAAACTCATCTCTTCATCTTCTCTTCCTCTTTTATTTGCATTCAAAAAGAAAAATAACAATGTTTTACTTCTTTTGCTTTACCTGACACTCCTCTATCATTCTAGAGACACAGAAATATTTGTTCTATCAGCCTTAACCCTCACTCTCCTTACCTCTGGTTGTGATGATTAGGTTATTTAGGAATTTAACAGCTAAATGATTCATGAGCACTTTACCAGCTCCCCACATGCCACACGTGCCTCAGTGGGAACCAGACCCTCATGACAATGCAAGGCTTCCTACTCTGAGATACACAGAACCACAAAGAGCTGCACCTAAGTGCTTTAAATGTGTAATTCAAATATCTCTCCTGTGTTTGCCTTCCAGGGGGTTCACTGTGAGAAACCCTGTAAAAGTGGCACCTATGGCAAGAACTGCTCCCTGGAATGCTCCTGCAAAAACTCTATCGACTGCTCACCGATCGACGGGACCTGCTTCTGTAAAGAGGGTAACGCCAAAGGCTATAGCAAAGCTAAACCACAGCTGCTGTTAGACAGAAAAAAGAGTGCAGTCTTTGGGGCGTTGGGGGCGGTGCTGAGCACTCACTAAACAGAGCAAAATATATGACAGTCAATGGGGCTAAATGCTATAAAATGATCATTACATTTGATTTGAAATATTTAGAAGAAACTGGACTTTTACTGTCATCGTTACTCAACCCAATATATATTATGAAGACATAATAACAAGCTGACGTGAAAATTATGGTTGTTAAATTATGGCAATTTCAGAAGATTTCCACCAGCGCTGAGGCTGTGTTGTGTTGACTGGTTGCATAACCAGAGGAATAAAACACTTTCTTTTCTTAAATAGTTCTGTTTGGTAATTGTTACCAGTACACAGTAACTAGAATAATTATAATTTAGAGAGCTGATTTTATGGAAAAGGCTCATTGACCGGTGTTCATTTTACTCTGTTTATCCCAAAGATTGACTTGTTAACAGACAAACTGCATTACTTCAACTACAAGGACCTTGTCATCAAACAGCAGTGAAGTATTTTCTGTCAACCAACTAACCATTTAATCAAAAAAAAATGTTTGATTTTCTTTCGTGTGTGTGCAGGCTGGCGGGGGCGGGACTGCTCTGTGCCCTGCTCTGAGGGAACCTGGGGTCCAGGGTGCAACGCCACCTGCCACTGTGCCAACGGGGCAAAATGTAACCCTGCAGATGGATCCTGCACCTGCACGGCCGGCTGGCAGGGGGCGCTGTGTGACCAACCATGCCAGGTGAGCGCACGTTTCACAGGCTTCGCAACTGAGTAAGAATTATACACTATAACGACTTAAAGATTAACACTGAAATAGTGCAGATCTTTTAGCTTCAGGAGGGTAAATTCATCCTAAGGCAGATTTTTCCTACAAGTCAATTAGATTTTCAAGACACTATTAATTAATGCTTTTCCCTCTTAAAATGTTATTTTTACATCAGTTTGACAGCACTTAGCACTTAACTGCATCATGTGTACTATGAATTTAGATCACAGCAAGTCATGTAAAAAAAACAACAACTTTAAAACAAACAAAACAAAACAAAAAAAAATGGTTAGCCATGTTCTGTACAATAAAGATTGGTATACTTAATTTTGATGAATTCATCCTCCACTACCTCCCTGTTTGTCTCTCTAAACAGCAAAAAAAAATACCCAAGGTTTAGGCCAATTCTTTGCACAGAAACAAGCATAAAAAATATATTTCAGTATTTCAAGTTGAATAAATGACCCCAACTTTGATAACTGGTTGGACAGTCTGTGTTGTAGTAGCCTTGTCCAACTTTAGCTCAAATCTGTGTTTTGGATGTGCTCTCCCCTTGTCTTTGCCATGCCAACCAGCCACGCTGTCTATACAACAACACATTGCCAGTGTAGTATTTTGTTTGACTCTGGCTGAGTTGGCCAAATGCTCAAGAGATTCCCCTGACGATGCTTTGCCCACTGGCACTGGTTCACATGTACAGATGGGCACGTTTGGGCCAGGCTGCCTGAAGAGGTGTGATTGTGTTCACGCCGACGGCTGCCAAGCTACCAGCGGAGAGTGCCAGTGTTTGCCAGGTTGGTCGGGTAAGTGATGACGCTCTCCCAGTGCCCCTCCCAGCTTGGCTTTGGCACCGGCGATAAGTCTGGTCCAAAAACCTGTGAGCCACAGGTTTTAACTGCTCTTTCTCTCCAACTTTCATTCTGACTGCACTGATCTCTGACTTTATAGACCTTTCCTCTTTTCTAAGCTAATATCCCTCCGCCTTAAACATCATGAAAACGTTAAGTTGCATTTACCAATGCATTGGATGAAATAATCCTTTGTGCTATTGGAGCAGGGTGATGAGAGGAGGTGTAATGATTCATTCACTGCATCGATGCATTACAAGTTCTACCAATTCAACAGCATCAATCTGCTAAAAGTAAATAGAACTCTCACTTTGGCCTAAATTGATATAAAATGCTTTGAATCGATTCCATCATGATTCTTATAAATAAAAGATCTATCACTATGTTGATCTAAAAGAATACTAAAAATTGCTATGAAGTTTTGTTTGTCAGCGATTTTATTTTTATTTATTTATTTTTGAATAAATAATGTTTAAGTAATTCTGTTGTCACATTTTGGTTTTTTTTACATTTCAGAAGACAAGGTAAAGTCTTATGTTACTGAATGTGTTCATTTAATGGATATAACATTTTGGCTAAATGTACTGAATGGTTTACGAACTCGTATCAAAGTAAAGAAAAATAGTTTTTAAATTGAATCGCCAACTAGTGAACCATAAAATCAAATCAAATCTCTGTTAAAGCCAAAGATTCACATCCCTTCCCATCACATTTGTTTTTTGAAATCAGCCCAGAAAACTTCCAGAAGGTTCTCCAGAAAATTCTTTGATCCCAGAACCCAGCTCTCCTCCCGCTCCCAGCAGCACTCTTACCCTCACCTTCGTTACACCGACAGCAGGCTGACATCGAGCCTCCGCTTCTTCCTTCACACACTTCATTAAATGATTTCCCCAGGTGCCCGCTGTGACAGACCGTGCCAGGAGGGCCTGTGGGGGCGCCACTGTAACCAGACCTGCTTCAAGCATTGTCCCAACAGTGACACTTGTGCAAAGGACACCGGGGCCTGTGTGTGTCGCCCCGGCTACTGGGGCATCACCTGCCAGACCAGTGAGTGTTGTCACCTGAAACGCTGCAAAAATTGGGCCGAAACAATTCCTAACATGTGCTTGATGCATTTTTGCTTCCAAATGCATAAATAACTAAAAATACTTTCTCATGGTTGACACTGGTGCCTTAATGGTCTCCTCTTTCTGTCTCCTCTCAGAGTGCAGAGCGGGTAGGTATGGTGACCAGTGCAGCATGCTGTGCCCATCGTGTGACCAGACCTTCCACTGCCACCATGTGACAGGCGAATGCGATTGCCTTCCTGGATACACCGGACCCCACTGTGATCAAGGTCGGAATTAAAACCAATAACAGTACATTACATATGCAAATGGTCAAAACCTGGTGATCTTTGCTTCTACCTATGCGCATGCTCTCATGTAGCTATGCCTTGTGCTATACCCTATATTCTATCTCTATAATATACACCACTCAGAAAACTAATGCAGGTCTGATATGTGTTTAAATTCGTCGATCTGTGTGATTTCCAGTTTGTCCAGCTGGTTACTATGGCAAGCAGTGTTCTGAGATGTGTATCAACTGTGCCAACAACTCGACATGCGACCACCGGGACGGTCACTGTGAATGTCTGCCTGGCTGGACCGCAACTGACTGCTCCATACGTGAGTGTGACAGATACAGCTATAATACCCCAAAAAATGTCACTTTGGTATCATTAACTTGTTGTCACTGTTGGCATCACTAATAGTTGCAGTGCTGAACACCTTCTTGTCTATTGTGCCTTTGGTTAGCAATGTACCATATGTATGATCAGATGTTTCTTTAGAATATTATCAAAAATTATTCATACATATAAAACAGAGGAGAGCTTAAAGCTACAATGCAAGGACGATTGTATGCTCATTCATGATATAATTTCACAAAAGACCCGTTAATGTAAAGTTAGCATGTCAGCACAGTCGGGTTCTGGTGTAAACAATGTCCCCTACAGCTGGGTTTTAATGAATACTCTGATTGGTTGACAGCGTGCATAGTTAAAAAAAAGAAAAGACACATTGTGCACAGTGGTTAGATACTTGTTGCATGTGTCCACCTGATTCTCAAATGCATTGATCTCATCCAAAGTTTGCACCTTGTGTTTCCAGCCTGTAGTCCTGGGAGGTTTGGCCCATTCTGCACCCAGACCTGCTCCTGTCCACCCAACTCCATCTGCGACCGCTTTACTGGCAACTGTGTGTGTGAGACTGGAGACGACTGTAAACAAGGTACACACACATGCAAGTTGTCCCATGAGTTTATGAAAAACATCAAATTACACCCACTTCACACCTTCCTTCATGTATATAAGCGCCTCATGAATCAACCGGTTTGAACAGGTAGAACTGGTAAAGGATAATAGCTTTCCTCTTCCTCTCAGTCTGTTACAAGGAAAGTAATCCTGCGTTTTAACAGACTAAAGCTGTACACCATTATCGTGACAATTTGTATGTTAATGAAAAATTTGCCCTGCTGTGTAGTTGTTGGACTTGTGTACTTCTTCCATTAAGAGGTGGAAAATAACTAAATAAAAACTGCTCTACTCGCTGTAATTGAATTCTCTCTCTGCTTCCTCTCTGGCAGACTCGACGCAGCTGTCAGGGAGCGTGATGGTGCCTCTTCCGCCCGGTGAGAGGGAGTCATGGGGAGCCATCGGCGGCATCGTCGTGCTCGTCATCCTGGTGGTCTTGCTGCTGGCCCTCCTGCTGCTCTACCGCCGCAGGCAGAAGGACAAGCAGAATAACAGTCCGACCGTCTCCTTCTCCACCACGCGCACAGTCAACTCCGAATACGCCGTCCCAGGTACGGAAACTAGCGGTAATGATTTACTTATTTTAAAAAGCTATGTGCAGCACCTTTAAATGGTAAAATAAACTCCGACCTATACCTTGAAAACAGTGAAATGTCAATAAGTGAAGTCTTTTGAAAGTTACTGACCTTGATGTAACTTGTCGATCCCGTGTATCTGCTCTGGTTTTCAGATGTTCCACACAGTTACCACCACTACTACTCCAACCCCAGCTACCACACACTGAGTCAGAACAGGCCTCCGCTGCCACATCTCCCCAACAACCACGACCGCACCATCAAGGTGAGTGTCCGCTCTGTTGTCCCACTTCAGCTCTGCGATCTACCAGGCGCTCCTTTGGGTGTTACGGCGGGCTAATTGAGGTGGTGCACTGGGAAAAGTATCTTGTCAACATGAGAGTGTTATGCAGTCTGTGCCCACAATGTCGCCCAGTGTATTACAGCCCTGACTCATTACTGTTACACCTCATGTTGGGTGTATTTTCCTCACACTGACGACCTCTGATTGTTTATTTATGGTGCTGTCTAACAGAACACCAATAACCAGCTGTTCTGCAGCGTGAAGAACATGGAGAGGGAGAGGCGGGGCCTGTTCGGGGTTGAGACCAACGCAACTCTGCCTGCAGACTGGAAACACCACGAGCCTCGCAAAGACTCAGGTCTGTCTGAGTGACTGTCCGCTGTGTGGTTCACATTTATTTACATTTTATGCATTTAGCTGACACCTCTACCCAGAGTAGCATGCAACAGTAAAAATAAGCTTGAATTCCTGGATTAACATTGTGAGCATTACGAGTAAATAATGCTGCCTTTGAGACGTCCTGGGAATTGGGAAGTGCTGAGTTTAAACCTCCCAGAAAGAGCTCCACTTGGGAGAAACAACCACAAACATGGTCGCCCACGAGGGAATGCAGCTTATTATGCTGATTTCTGCTACTGAAACAAAATATCAAAGAGTAGTGAGGGAGCTGAACAATATCGAGACGCAGAGAAGATGCAGAAGGTAATTTTTGACTGACAAAACCGTTTATGGTTTTGTCAGTCATCTTGCTTTGATGTCATGTGCATGTTTCTCGGCGAACTGGGAGCTCCCCAGTGGGATTTCCCATTTGGAGATTCGTTCAAGAGCACTTTTCCTACTGGGATCTGAGACTTCTCCCAGTTCCCAGGTTGTCTCGAACACAGCATAAGGAGTATATTTGCAGATAGATTTGGCCAATATTGGCATTTTATTAAAAATCAGATACTGGCTTGTCCTCAGCCAATATGATGAAGATTCTTCTCTGACCACAGCTACACAAAGAGTCACATTGTTTGTACAACCTGCAAAGTGCATTTTCTTTGCACATTTTATACTTTGTTTAGTTCTGTTTTTAGTAAATAAATTCTTTGTATAAATGCATGCTATGTCCCAGAGTTTCCCTACATGAACATATGTTGGGTCACTGCCAACCCACCTGAAAGGATCTTATTAATCTGGGTTTCAGTGGAAAGTTTTAGTGTCATGTGATTGTCTAAATGTTGTTTCGGTGGATTTTCAACCCCACCAAAAAACGATGATATATGGAATTCAAATATACTGAATATCAGTATAAAAATTTCAGATATTGCTGACTTCAGTGAAAGAATAATTTCTTGGTATGAGACTTCCAATAAGGAGTTAAAGGATGAGGTTCATAGCACTTTGACAATAGATGTAACAAAATATTCCTTTGACCCTTGAAAGATCATAAATGTAGAGAAATACAAGATGAGGAAATGCAGTAAGAGATTTTTTTTTCCCATATTGAGGAAATTTTATCGACCGTCACATTTCTTTTGGACAGAAAATCTTTTTTTATTAGTCATGGGCTCAGTAAGACAGACAGAAAAACACAGTTAATATGAGACAATAAAAACAATAAGGACATCATAAATAACAGAATAGGTGCAGGGCCAGCATTCACTCACTGCCATGCCATCACCTGGTATTGATTTTGCATGTTTCCAGGACAGGCTATCTGCTTTTTATTAGTTCGCTGTGAATGAAGCTGAAAAGGCCACATTTGTCTTTTAATATCTACAGGGGCTTTTGGAATTGATCGGAGTTACAGCTACAGTGCCAGCCTCGGGAAATATTACAACAAAGGTACTTTATCAGCCTATTTTCCTATTACCTGTCCTATTACCTAGTCTGGAAAATAAAATATCCTCCTTTTGTGGAAAAACAAACATATTGAACAAATTCTCACCTATGACCAGATTGATCCCAGATCTAACACTCATTACCTTGTAATATCTCATATCTCCTATCCCGGCACTTTTGTTTTATCGCTGTAATTGACAGTTGACATTGTTTCACATATGTTGAAAATTATGGGGCTGTGGGAAATTATGGATAAATTATAGATAAAGCACAGATCAATATCACAAACACATGGGTTTCATAAGGATTGTTCATATTATTCATATTTCATAATAAATAACTGTCTATCAACTGTTCTTTTAAACCATCCGGTGCTGTTTTATGTCTTATGACTGCACTTTCCTTGATCTTGGGAATGCATAACTCATAAAACAGCTTGGGAAAATTCTTGGGAAGTGTTAAGGGAAATGTCTACTGCTTTTAGAATAACAACTCTGTTACGGTCTGCCGCCGTGCTGCGTTCGGACTTTTCGGTGCTTCAGGTGTGTTTTAACTCGTCTCGCTGTTTGCTGACAGAGCTGAAGGACACGGCGGCGGTGAGCAGCAGCTCTCTGAACAGTGAGAATCCGTACGCCACCATCAAAGACCTGCCCGGCCTGCCCTTCTGCCCGCCGGAGAGCAGCTACATGGAGATGAAGTCGGCCATGCCCAGGGAGCGGGCGTACACCGAGATC
>OMKZ01017649.1:0-11791 GCA_900302535.1 Neoniphon sammara | reverse complement strand
TTCCGCGATATTCCGCATTAAGAATAAATTCCGTTTTTATTGCCCGATTCCGCGATTCCGTCCGCAATTCCGCGATCGCGGAAATCATAGGGCCCTACTAAAGCAAGGTGAAATTTCAGCTTCTAGATAACATCAAAAATTTGATTTTCTGCCTGTGTTTCACGCCTCTCTCAATATAGATACAGATTTTTTTTAATTTGGTTCTTCTTGACCCCTCTTTCCTATCCAGATGGTGTCCTGTCATGCAGTTCCAAGAGGTCAGCCACCACTGGAGCTGACGCTGTCAGCCAGCCCAGCCTACACCACAGCAGTCCTGTCTTTACCAGATCTTCACCTTCCACTGCCCTCCTCTCTCTCCACCCAGTGATCCTGCCCCAAGGGAAGACTTGCCTCTGCAGCATCTGTGTCCCAGACTCCTCATTCCCATCCCAGTTAACTCCACGGTCCTTGGAACCTCCCCTAGGATAGTTCCTCCTACCACATCCCAGGCCTGTCTTAAGTTCATCTGATTGAGTACTGCAGACTCTACCCATCCACGGCTCCCTGGACCCTCCCTCTAGCTGTAGGCCGAGGCACAAACTCCTCTCTCCCGGCATCAGCAGACCCATTAGCCTTAGCCAGGAGGTTTCCCCACAGCCATAGCCTCCCTCACGGGCATCCCTGGCCAAACACAAGGACCTAGTGAAGGCAGTTGTCCATCCAATAGACTTAGGATCTGGCAACAATGTCTAGCCGACGGAAAGCTTCTACTCCCTGTATGATCCGCCCAGAGCAGGCCCTGGTGGAGCTGGATGAGGAGGCAGAGGAGTCACAGGATATGGAGGTACATTACATTGAACCCATTTTCAGCATGTTTCAATTAGAGCTCTTGATTTTTCTTTTAATATGGGGAATTAAATGAATAAGAGGCAGTGTCCTGCTTGGTTAGCATGAAACTCATGTTTTTTGTGGCTTGTTTGGTTATTTTCCTAATATAAACTCGTATTTTTCTATGAAAGATATAGCTCATCTTGCGCTGATTTGGATGTATTCCTCTTCTTAAAAAATTTATGAAGTGAACTCATGAGATGATGCAAGTACAAATGGTAGATTTATGTGTGGACATTGATATGTGTAAAAATATAATAGTGCCATTTCTAGTCATCATGACTTTTTCATCTGAAACCTTCCCTCTCCTTACCCCAGAAAACAGTGGAGAACCATGTTACGGAGGGACCTATGGATACAGATCTCTCCAGGGAAGAGCAGCCGTCTGTAGACCTGGAATCGATGGGCAAGACCCCGGAGCCTCGGGCAGCTCCAGACAAACCAGTGACAGAGCCACCAGATCTCTCCAAGCCTCAGCGTCGACAGCAGGGGGGCTACGAGTGCAAATACTGCCCTTTCTCCACCCAGAACTTGAACACTTTCAAAGAACACGTAGACGCCAACCACCCGAACGTCATCCTCAACCCTCTGTACCTGTGTGCTGTCTGTAACTTCAACACAAAGAAGTTTGACACCCTGACAGAACACAACGAGAGGTGTCACCCAGGAGAGAGCAACTTCAAATTCAAACGCATCAAACTGAACAATCAGACAATCTTAGAGCAGACAATAGAGGGCTGCAGTAACAATGCGGTTATCTACAACACTACCAGTGTCACTTCTGGCAAAGGAGAAGAGCTAGGCACTCTGCCCTTCAGCAGATCCACCACGGTAAAGATTGGCAAACCAAAAATGCTGATATCGGATAATAAACGGACAGAGTCTCAGTTGGGTAAACTGACTCCTGATCTGGCCAAGAAACCAATCACAGCGGTTAATGTTAATGGGACAGTCATCATCCCTGAGTCGACTCTCCTCAAAGCAGACAGCCTTTCCCACATCATGCCTTCCCTGCAGCGGCCTCCAAACTACACACAGGTATGGGAGAAATGGCGGAAAGACAATTTCTTACCAACGAAATGCCTGAATACCAAGACTGTACTTATAAAAGGCAAGTTCAGGGGTGTCCTGGTGGCTTGACCGGTAGGCGGTATACCATGAAGGCCAAGTCCTTGTTGCTCAGTTCCAGCCTGCGACCTTTGCTGCATGTTGTCCCCTCTCCCACTGCCACGTCTTTACTGCAACTATCTAATATATCAGAAATTAGTGGAAAAAATAATTCAATAAAATAAAACCAAAGTTAAGTCCAGCACCCTCCAAACTACACAAAGGCACTGGATAGGGAAGCATGTCCTTGTTTAAACTGTTATTTTCAAATTTTGATGTTTTAAGCAGCCGGTTGAATCTGGCAAGTGGCCACAGTGAGAGAGTCACCTGGCCCTCTGCCAGTTTAAGCCATTTCAGTTGGTGGTAGTTATTCCCAACTGCTACCACCCAACCAGTCAGAACAGTGAGCTACATGACGCATCACTTAATGTCATGTCACTTGAGGAAATACACTGGTGCAAGTTTACATTAACAGCTAAGTAGGTAAATAAAGCACATGAGCCAGCAATGGTTGGGTGTTTTTTTTCAAAATGGAAAAAAAAATTGTGTCTTTACATCACATTTTTGTGTTGCCGTTATTCCCAAATTTGCACATTTGCGGTTTTGTTCTCCATTATTGCAGTGAGTGGCGCAGTCACATGAAGATAACACCCCTCTGAACCATTTTCTTTACCATCAGAGGACCTAGATGATAATTCAGGCTCTTGGCTAGACCAGTAAGGAGCAAAGCAAAAATATCCTCTGCTCTGACAAAAAGCCTTCAGTGCAGTCATTTCATCACCTTTGAATTAAATACAGATATTACATGTGTAGCTATGTAGTTATGTAGGTATTTCGTCCTGCTACCTTAACATATGGTATTATGGTTATTATTATTTTGGCGTCAAAAAGTTGACTTGATATTGTTGACTGTATTATCCCAGGTGCCGAAGATCGCAGTGCCCCTCAACACAACCAAATACAACCCCTCTCTGGATGGCAACCTAACACTCATCTCTTCATTCAACAAGTTCCCCTACCCAACACAGGCTGAGCTGTCTTGGCTCACTGCAGCCTCAAAACACCCAGAGGAGCAAATCAAAGTCTGGTTCACCACACAGAGGCTCAAACAGGGCATTAGCTGGTCACCTGAGGAGGTAGGGATTATAGTAATAACAACAACATGTGTGGCACGTTGTATTCTGTTGTTCGCATGAGTGTGTGTTGTAGTTGGTTTTGGCTTCTGTTTCACCACACAGAGGCTTAAACATGTATCAGCTGGTTGCCTCTAGAGGCCAAAGTAATCATAGAAATTAAAACTACAAATGTCAAGTGCATGATATGTGTTATGCTATATCTGCTTTGAGAGAAATAGGAAATGGGTTTCCAGCCCTGGCTTGGTGAGTCTAGTTGGTTGTCTTTTCCATACAGGCTTCATCAACATGATTGAATTTTTCGATATTAAGGATAACTTGTCTTTAGGCCTGGGGTGTGCTAAATATTATTGAACATGGGTAAGCTGAATGTAGATACAGTGGCATACCATACTTGCTACAAATGCTTTAATCCACATAAAGGACACATCATGCTCATTTGTACTGAAATCTTTCTCATTGTTCCCTGCCTTTTGTATTATCATTTGCATAAGTTTCTTAACAAATATAAACAGCAAACAGGTATAACAAGTCCTTCCCTCCCATAACAGGTGGAGGAAGCCAGGAAGAAAATGTTCAATGGCACAATCTCCTCTGTCCCTCAAACCTTCACCGTGGTAGCTCCCCAGCTCAACACTCAGCCATCCACCACTCCCTCTGCACCAACCACGGCCTCAAAACCTATGCAGTCAGCGGCTTCTCTCCTGCAGCCTCTCCCCTGTCAGCTCCTCGGCCAGACCAGCTTGGTGCTGACTCCAGTTGCTAATGGCTCATCTGTCACTTGCGCTCCGCTGGCACTCACCGTGGCGAACCAGGTACAGAAACACTGTCAGAAATGTCACTGGTCCAGAGTCAGACATGGGTATAGGAACTCACCTTTTAGGCGTTCAGCTGACTTTGGGGAATGTTGGCCTCAAAGGTTAAAGGAACAGTTCACCCGCAGTACAAAAAAATAAAATTTTCCACTTACCTTACTGCAGTCTATTCATCCAGATAATTTCTGAATGATTTGGAGAGGTTTCCAGTCTTCTGGATCTTCCCTTTCTCCCTGTACCCCAGTACAGCCCGGCTGGATGAGTATTTGTGTGTGGAGCTCGAGCCGTCAAAAAAGCGCTCGTGGCCAAGAGTTTTATTTGGAAGCGTTTCCAGCTGAAGAACACCAGCAAACCGTATCTGTCTGCCCCAAAGTCCTACTCGACGGGGGCGGAGGAGAAGGAATTGGAGAAGGCTATCTGCCAACTTGAAGTTCCTCACAAAATAATTTTCTGGAAGAGGCACTGGTTTTGCTGGCTCCCAGTTACCTGTTTGACAGCCGGGGTCATAGTGAATTTAACCATCTGCAAATGTTTTCTGGGAATAGATATTCCTGGATACCATAACTTATTTTACTTTTGTTAAAATTAATAAAAATTAAGTGCCTGGTCATAAACTGTAGACTCAGCTCTTGCAATCATAAATGCCTGGAAATGAAACAAGAGCTGCCCTAAAGCAGACTCATTCTCACAATTCATTCTGTTAGCTACAGTCAATTAGGTTGTGCTATATCAGGCACAACCAAGGTCCAATAGCGCAGGGTCTTTATGGTCCATGTCCAGACATTGATTCAGCCGCAGTTGGACTTTGCCCTTTTGAACTTTACACTTGGATACACCCAGGATAGGCAGCTGCAGATGTATATCCAAGCACATTCAGAGTCTGCAAGGCAAAAGCACAGTCCACTGTGGCTGACTACAATCTCTGCTCTAGTTTGGTTTTGCATGCAGTGGCACACTCATTCTCAGTCTTAATAGCTTCGTCCTTGATGTGCACCCAAATCCAAAGTCCTTGAGAGCAGAGTTCATTGTTCAAGTGTGAAACGGGAAGTCATTCAGCCAGAGTTAGATGCTGCGCTGTGAAAAGCTAGCCGGCACATCACTCAGTGAACAAGATGCTCCTTAATTGTGTTATTATACGTCTGACTAACCTTTGAAGTTAACTGTTCAGATGTTAACTAACAAGCAGCAACAAAGGCTTTGCAGCTGCCTTACTAACATGGGTTAAAATAACAGTTAGCCTCACTCAGAACAAGAGGGATTAATTTAATCTTTGCAATAAATTTTAAACCAGCACCATTTTACACCAGTAAAATAATGGTCCCAGTGATGGGAGCCCTTTCTGGCCAAAAATCCACTTCGTTTAACCACTTGAAGCACATTAGCTGTGCTTAAATTAATCTTGCCAGATACATAACTTGTGATATAAAAAGTAGCACACCAAGGTCTGGGACTCAGTGTTTTCAAGAATTATTGTATTGCGAAACAACATATAGGGCAAGCCTAGTGTCCATCGACTGTACTCAACATAATACTTAACATTAAATGAACTTTGATCAAATTACAACCGCACTTAAAACCACCATTATGTGACTGTGTGCTGTATGTTGAATCGTTTTCTTCGCACAAACTAGTTCTTTAAAGTGTTTAAATGTTATCTAATAAGCTATAGCAAGTTTTACAGCTGCCTGAATAACATAAGCTGACAACATTTTCCATCACGATTAACACAGGTGGCACAGTCTCTCAAACGACCCCTGGCATCTCCTGTGATCGCCTCAGAAAGTAAACGTCCCTCCATCATTCAGACCATCCAGGCGCCCATGGCCACATCCAAGCTGGCATCGCCCAAACTGCTGAGTTTCACTGTAGACCCCAATAAAACAGCCGAGCAGTTGTCTGTGCTGAGGACCAGCTACACACATTGTCCATTCCCTGAGGAAGATGAGGTAAGTGAAGGAACGAAATTAAATGAAACTGTAATTTCTGTCATGCTACATAAGTTCAAGATGACTTTCAGAGAGATATGAGGTGTGATTTCTGTGTTTTTTTACACTTTATTTGATTTCTAATGTGGTTTCCTGCTTCAGTTACTCACTTTTCCGTCATTATTTCCTTTGTCTGTATCGACCTGCTCATTGTTTCACATTGTATTGTGTCTTGTTATATGGCAGATCTACAGGCTGATAGAAACTACCGGGCTGTCCAGAGGAGAGATAAAGAAGTGGTTCAGTGAACAAAGACTCCTCAACCTCAAAGGTACTTAGTGTGATCAGAGCCCAGCATCTACAGTGATGAAACGCCCTGCTTTTGTGAAATCATATCTCTCTTTATGCCTTCATGATTTTATGGATTAACATTTTAGTTGTCAGGGGTGTATCTAAAATGATGTCTTCCTGCTTAAGCAGTTAAAACACAAAGCAGAGCGTTATCAGAGAAAAAATGTACAAAAGGACAATTTGAGCTGAAGCACCAGACATAAAAGACAAATTTGAATTTGGTCAACTCTGGCTGTCCTATCCAACTGTTTGATAATAAGTGGGAGTAAATGTTCTATCATTAAAATAATTGCAGTTTATGCTTTGAGTTGAACTGAATGTGAATGAACCCCAAGAAGTTCACACAAAAACTAGCAAAATTTATGAGTATTTTATGTATTTAGCTAAATGCATTTTAAACGCTCTTGAGTGTTATGTGAGGGTTATTATGTCATGTTTTATTGCAGCTGGATTTCTTTACCTTTTGTATTGCAATGTGTACATTCTTTATTTTTGTCTGCTGCTTTATGCTAATGAAATTTCCCATGATAAAGACCATGATACCACCACAGATGGGAAGTAGGGCCTTCAGCATGGGAGTGAAAAGACTGTTCCCAGTGTGTTGTAGCCTCTAAATTATCTCTCTCTGTCTCTGTCTAAGGTGTTCCTCCACCACCAGTGCTAGTGAAAGCCGAGGTGACGCCAGCAACTAAAGATGGTCCAGTGAAGAAAGCTGTGCCCAGCCATTTTCCTCTGCTGGAGAGGGTGAAGGGCAAGTCATCAGAGCAGCTGAAGGCGCTGGAGGAGAGTTTCCAGAGAAGCAGCTCTCCAACTGAGGCAGAACTAGGTAAAGCCTGGGAGCTCTCCTGCTCTTTCTCTCTCACCACAGGTTCATGAACTAACTACAAATGTGCTGTTGGTGAACAACAACAGGGTATATCTCCCAAAGGACCTGAATCCTCGATGTAACCTTGTGACTCTGTCTCTGCACAGCACTTTTGAGAAGAGATGAACAAAAATAACTGGAGTTCTCATGTTGACCACTTGATGTTTGGCCTGATAGTGGTGTGACATTTTGGTCATGGGGTCACCAAAATCACTAGGATTCTTCGTCTAGGGGTCATAAATGTGCACAAACATTTTGGAAGATTCAAATATAACGCATTTGAGCAATTCACAACCAGGATCTGCAGCAATGAACAGGATGAATCCATAATGTCCTCGACCTTTCATTTGTAGGATAAAATTAAAATCTTAATTAAAATCTAATTAAAATTTTTTCATCATTTCTTGTATTTTTTTTTTTGTCAGATAATTCTTATAGCCGTCTGCCCTGTCAGATAGTGTTCAATGAAGAGTGACAGGACAGATGGGAGAGAGGGGGGAACAATATGTGGCAAAGGTGATGTGCTAAATTCAGATCCATGTCATGAGTACAATGTATTTGCCTTGGCTCACTGAAACACTGAGACACTACTCAGATTTTGAGCTAATGAAGCACAAAATTGGCTTCCCGAGCAAATCTGTCGTTTAAGATAAGGGCACATTGTGAAGTTTCGGAAAGAAATTATGGCAAAATTGCTCCACTAATTATGCAAAACTTTGTGACTTGAGCAGGACTAATTGGATGAGACTCACAGTTGGTCAGATTAGCACTTGGTTGCACACAGTTGTTACATGACATCCATCTCAGAGCATCTTGTGAAAAGTCTAATTTCCTTGTTTTATAACCTTGATGGTGAATTAGTTCAGAAAATGTGATCGTTATTCCCCCATAAGACAATTTATAGCCGGTCCTGGCATAGGGCAAGACATGAACACTTTTTATTTATTTATTTATTTATTTATTCATTTATTTTTTGAAACCCAAAATGGGCTGCAAACCTGTCTCTCATGGGTGCCTGTGTGATAAAAATACCACATTGTTTTAATGAGCCCATTTAGTCCCATGGAAGAGAGTCCCTTGGAGAGAGACTCTTTTTTTCTTTTTACTTTCTTGTTTGATTCCCAGGCTGCCAAAAAAAAAAAAAAAAAAACTTTCCACTTTTAGATAATATAACTCAATATAATTCACTCACTGTTCCTTTTTTGCTGCAGACCAGCTGGCCCAGGAGACCAGGCTCTCCAAGACCGAGGTGGACTGCTGGTTTTCGGAGCGCAGGGCACTGAGGGACAACATGGAGAAGGCCTTGCTCACCATGGCTCCAAAGAGCGCAGAGGAGAGAGCGGGCCGAGCAGGAGGGCTGCCGAACGGGGCTTCTCATCACGAGCAGAACGGCAAAGCTCTCCGCTCCTCCCCCAATCCACCTGTCCTGTCCTCCTCCTCCCCTCCTGTGCTCGCGGCCTCCTCCTCCCCTCATCCGCCAGTCCTCTCCTCCTCTGTATCTCCTCCCATCCTCACCTCCTCCTCCTCTTCCTCTCCCTATCCCCCCGTCCTCTCTGCCTCCACAAGCCCCGCCCCCATCGGTGGCCGCTCCCTTACTCTGCTAAGAGAGGTGAGAAGAGATGAGAAAGGACCCCAGCATCACAGTTGATTAGTTAGTGTGGTATTTGAATATGTCATTGAATGTAAGATATAATGAGATAAAGATGAAATAGTGCTTTAATCTCAGATGGGACGATATTGTACTTTCAGGACAGATTAATGAGTTATTACTTAAAAGAGATGAGTTGAGATGGTATTTAAATATCAAACAAGGTTGTAGTCGAATATCATAAGATGAGATGGCACCTCTCGTATTATTGGAGAGGCGATGGTGCTTTAATGTAAGAGATGAAATGATACATTGTGAGATGGTGCTGTAATATGTTATGAGACGGAGCTTTGAGATGTAACATGGTGATACTTCAGTGTCAGATGAAGCGAGGTGATGTAGCACTTCAAGGTCAGATGTGATGAATGAAAGAGATCGGTTCATAGAGGTAAATGGTGCAGGATGTAGCTGTCAAATTAATTGTAACAACGGCAGTCAGCCTGCAATCTAAAGTCCCGGTAAGCTGTTTGTGTTTTATACTGGTCTGCTGGAAGGGATTTGAGTGAGCCTGGGTATTTACAAATACTATTTGGCCATACTCAGATTTGTCTTTCATAGATTATTGAGCTTTGTGTTTACAGCTTAATAATGGTGGACTGTATAGCATTTTATTCCCCAATAAAGCTTTTTATTTATTTTTCAATCAATCTAGTGAATTTAGATCAAACTTTCTCTGAGTGAAATAGGTTACATAAGCCCATGTCCATGGCGTTTGATCACAGAATCTGGTTTGACAGGTGTTCTGTCGGACCCAGTGGCCGTCCCCTGAAGAGTACAGCCAGCTGGAGGTCCAGACAGGCCTGGGACGCACCGACATCGTCCGCTGGTTCAAAGACCACCGCTCAGCCTTGAAGAATGGGGAAACACTGGACTGGATGGAAGATTTCCAAAACCAGAGCCCTGAGCAACAGAAAGCAGGGCAGGACCAGAACGGGCAGAGCTCTGAGAAAAACCAGGACGTCCCCCTGGAAGCCAAGAAAGGTAGATTTGAGGGAGGAGATGGGAGAGCCTAATAATTTATGTAAAAAAAAAAAAAATCCCAGTTTTCCCTATTTCTTTACTTTGTTGGGGACTTTGACAAACTAGATAATAACACTATGTACTTTGTTTCTTACATAATAGCTCAAGAGCCACAGGGTTTTATTCATTTGTGCTCCCACATGAGTATTAGTATGCTTTAGTGTGTTAGTCTAAGGGAAAAAATAAATGTACTGAGTTTGACTCTTAGGCTGATAATATTAAGAATCCATGCTATTCATGTTTCAAGTGCAGAACTATTCATCACTATACAGTATATCTTCAATGTGGAAGACTGAGTTAAAAGTAACATTTTTATAAATGTAAAGAAAAGGGAAAAAGGTGACATATTCCACCAGAAAGAGCTCTTAATTGTGTATAGCTGTATTTAATTCATTTAATTCAGAAATCTTTCATAGAACATGTGTATGCTACCTATGCTGGCATCACATTTTGACCTTCTTGCATAACCCTATGGATATGTTGGCCAAAAAAAAAAGTATTCTTGAAACACCCTCATTGTCCTCTTGAGATATGCAATTATCCTATCAAGGCAAGCAGATCATTCTTGAATGTATTAGTTTTGTTTGTCAAAAGGGAGTTCTTACATTAAACTAACAGATGATGCAGAGGATACTTAGTACGTCCACTGAAATGCATCAGACAAAATTAAAAGGTAAGCCTTAATTAAAACACTTGGTTGTTTTTGTGCACCTCTAAGAAATGAAATCTTTTATTTGTTCCCTCCTACAACCCGAGGTGCTGGTGAGGAGGCTGCTGAGAGCCCGGCGGCAACAGAGCACTCCAAGCTGTCCAACCAAGACATAGTCCAGTGGTTCACTGACAGACTAGGCCACAGCGTGACGGACCTGAGCCGGACCAGACCGGACCAGACCAGCCCCAACACTGCTGACAAAGGAAGGTGGGTGGAGACAAAGAGAGAGATTTTTCAGGTCATTTTCTGATGTGAAATTCATGTTATATTATAGATAAGTCAACAGCAAAAAAAAAAAAGACCAGCTCACTGTAAGAAGTTTGTAAGTGTTGTAGTGTTAAACTTTGTGTCTGTGTCCCTGTAAGGTGGGTAAAGGTGACAGTGGCGGTGGGGGAGGAGAGTGACGGAGGAGTGGAGAGACAGAAGCTGGCGTCGGACTCTGACGTACTGGCCTTGGAGCACCCTGGAAGGGTCACGGGTTGATGGTAGGTTAAATTAGTGGAATATCCCTTTAGATATGGTTGGCAAGCGTTAAAAGAAATCACTTTTAATAGAAGATTAGGGAGTGTAGGAAGTGTGGAGAAGTAGAAACTAGCATCAAACACTGGTATATACTGAATGTACAAAATAGTGGGGCCACTTACTCTTTAGATGAAGCACGCTGATGAGGTGAATCCACGTAAAAGCATTATCCTTTTCTGATTGTCCCTATTCAGTCTATACCAGACACAAAGGAGGAGAGGTAGATAAAGAGAAGCAGGTGGAGGAGGAAGTGGAGGGTTTTAAAGCTTTGAGACAATTGAGATATGGATTGTATAAAAGGGCCTGCAACACAATAACAAGAATATTTTGTACATTCAGTGCACTGGGCTTACAGTATCCTGCAAAGAATAACTGCTTTCTTCTAGTAGTTCCAAATCCTTGACTTTTGCCACATTCAGAGCTTTATGTCAGAGTATTGTGCATCAGCTTTTGAAAACTGAGGACTGAAGTAGATGTTATCAATCTGTTTTTTGTGTATCTCCATGTGTATGAAAGGGCGAGAGCTTGGATGTCCTTAATGTGGTTCCAGAGCTGAAAAAAAGAAGTAGAAACTCCTGTTTTACAGCGTAGCTTGGCTTGCTTTTGTAAATGGTGAACTGTCCCTTTAAGATGCAACAGCTGCAACCTCCAGCTACACAGGAAGTTATTAGTCTGTAATTAACTCTGATTGGTCCTTTTAAAAAGATAACTGGGCTGTCAAGATGACATTTGGACAAACTGATCACTAAACACACACACACACACACACACACACATATAGACAAACACAAGTACACACCTAACACACATATGCACGCAAAACACA
>OMKZ01017644.1:25803-56941 GCA_900302535.1 Neoniphon sammara | reverse complement strand
CCCCCCCCCCCCCACCCACACACACACACACACACACACACACACACACATGTACATCCTCACAAACACACAAACACACACCACACACACATTTACACACACCCTCCAGACTGCGTTTTAAACCCTCTTTAATCATGAGCTCAAGTGAATACAGTATCAACCCCTGCAGCTTGGCTTTAACTCAAATATGTTGCAGTGGAGCAGTCCGGTCTGTCGCCTGCCTGTGGAACAGCTTCAACATTTGCTATAAGGACACAGCTGCAACGCAAAAATGTACCTCGTAACATGTCGGGACACGATACCAAGAAAAACAAGACACTTCCAAGTACATAGAAAGTTTTGTTTTGAGTTGCATTGCCTGGAGAAGATTGGACTTCAAGTGCTTCGGCTAATAATTGCAAGATAAACAAAGCTACTGTCTCCCCAGTTGAAATGATTATGCTAATTCAAATAATCATTCTGCATGCTGTAATTTGGGAGCTGCACTGAGAAGATTTTCTTTCAGTTGATGATTGTGGGTCAGGTGGAGGAACACCAAGATGGAGTTAGGGTTACTCACATGTACATTACTAGTCGGACTTAAGACAAACCCCACATCCAAAAAAAAAAAAAAAAAAAAAAAAAAAAAAAATGAAAACAAACCACTGACTTGCAGTTTGTATTTGACTGATACTGAAGTGCCCAGCCCTCTGCATTGCAGCAACCAGCTTTGTATGCATTTCGCTGCAGCTTCCGTTATGTGTTGCCTTCCTTCTCTGAGCCTTCATCAGTCCACCTCATCTTTTGCCTCTCATTCCATCCTTTCTCCTCCTCAGTTCTTGAAATCAACAAGTCCAATATTCCTCCCAAGTCCTCCTTAATTGTCTTTCAATGAAGATAGCCTGCTGCCCTGTACAGAAAGCAGCTGATCTAACTGGGAATCCATTGAAAGTCATTTCTCATGGTACTACTGATCACTTAACACAATCTCTGATACAGCCCTATGGATATTACAACATGGTTTAATCTTTCATTTACAGTACAAGCTCCTAACATTGTAATGGTATTTCTCTCCAATTCAGCTATCCTACACATCCCTCCTGTAATGTCCCAGGGTGCCAAACAACTTTGTGCTTATTAGCATCAAGAAAATGGCAAGAACAATCTTGTAGTGAGCCATCTGCTTGTGATGTTTCCTAAACGGCGGTGTACGTTCTCTTTCAGGACATAGCCACGACAGAGTCTCAGAGATCCTGCTGATTAATGCACTACGCCCTTTACGTTCGGACATGGCTAAAAGATGTAAGGTGGAGGAATTTATGGAAATAATATGCATTAAAAAAGATGAGAGAGGAGCCAAAGTCAGAGCAGGCAGCTGTCATTGGAAGTGATTCAGAGGTCTATGAGGCCTCTCACTTTGTTCCTAAATTATTCATGCAATCTGTCAATGCTGCTGTCTAGGCAGACTCCTCTCCCCATGTGCTCAATGATGACAGAAATCCTGCACTATGTTCACTGCCATCTTCTGCAAATCCCTCACAGGAAACACACACATCACGCTTGCCGAGCTCTAATACAGGGCTTTGTAAGTGTGCATGTGTCTGAGGAAGAGCATGTGTGTGTACGTGCATGTGTGTGAGCGTACACTTTCACTCCTGCGCATGTGCAGCAATGGTATCCATATGGGTAGGTATGTAGTAGAATTTGTTCTCTTGTGTTTTTCAGTGGATTTTGAGCTCTTTCAAAGCTTTTTCCGTGTGCTTTACAGTCGTGTCAAGTATTGTCATATGCCTCATTAAGTGTTCCCTTATGCAAAGCAGATATGACAATAAGCATATGAATATGCAGACGCACAGGCACACTCGTGCACAAACACAGAGACATGCAGACACACACACCACACATATAAATACACACACATGCACACAACAGCCAAAAGCCTTCCCCCTCTCTCGTCCCAGAGAGAAATCTCTTTGCTGCAGCTCCATATCTCCTCGTGAGGGACAATGAAAGGCAGATTTTCCTCAGATGTTTGAAAGCATGTATTATTGAGGCTCCCTCAGCCTCCCATGCTTCCCCCCACTGCATGAGAAAACTCCCAATATCTGAAAAAAATAAATAAATTAAATTAAAATTAAATTAAAAAAATCCTACAATGAATCATTCATTTCCTGCTGAGTGGTACTGCGGACACCTGTCGGGAAGATCTAATGAAGTTTTTCCAAACCTCCAACATCCAGCCTGCTGGGTTTTAACAGGGACCACACAGCTCAAAACCAGACAGATGCAACTGCATGTCATGGCAACCCAGGCCTGTATCACTCAGCATTAGGATGGATTGTGCCTCATCTATCAAGCAAAGTAGGAGCAAATTTGCAAATATTTTGATATGCTACAGTGAATGTTTGATTTGCTCTCCTAAAAAGTTTGCATGCATTTATTAAATAAGCTTTGGCCGAGCATTTGAGCAATTTTAACTCAGGAAATATTGATAAATGAGTCTCATTAGTGGTACTAACTGCTTATATAAGGAATGCGAGGCCAGTTTGCTGCTGTGGTTGCTTACATCTCTTTGCTGTTTATGTACAGCAGCCTCAGGGGAGCCTTTGTAATGTAAGCCAGGCTCATGAGGAGGATATAGACTCAATACACATATACTCACATGCACAGGAACACACATAGAAGAAAACACCCACATATGTATGCAGATATAGACATATACACGTACACACACACACGGCTTTCAAACTTTTCTCTGAGTAAACGGGGTGTCTGTGTCCAACTGTGATCTAATTAGAAAACGCCCGGTGAGCAGATTACCAACGCAACAGTAACGAAGGCCGACAGCTTTGCCTCCTCGACGACGACGCGGAAAAAATTTGAGAAAGCCTCGGCGCTCTGTGATGAGACGTCTAATCTCATAGCAGCCAGAGTCACCATGGTGATGATGCCCACATTCCATATTTCAGAGGCTTAACAACTTGGCCTTGATTTGCTGATTGCAACGTTTAGTTTGTGATGAGGATTTGTTTACATGTTGGCACTTGACATCCAGAATATCTTTCAAAGTTGTGAGAGTCGTAATCAGCTTGTATCTTCATTTTCTTTGTGAGGCTTAAATATGTATTTCTTATTCTTAATTATAGTGCCACTATTAAAGTCTTAAAATTATACATAAGCCTAATTGTATTCTTTTGGTCTCCTTTGTTCCTCTTTCTTTCCCTCTTTCTCTCTTTCTCTTTCTCTCTTTCTTTCTTTCATTCTTTCTTTCTTTCCAGGTCGCACCTGAGTCGTCACATCTCCCTGCCGCTGCGTATTGTTCCTTTGTTAGGGAGACTTACTGTAATGATAAAACCCAAAGGCTCAACAGTAAATATGATCTCATTCACAGCTATGGCTTCTGCTGTTTCCATTCAGACGTCCCCTTATCTTCCACACACACCTTTGCTTTGACAACTTAAATCCCAAACTCACCCGGGGTGAGGCACACTATCCTGCGCGCACGCTATGACTTCTTGCTACTGGCAAAATTATGGCCGCCAGGTGATGAGATGAAATAGAAACATATCAGTGTATTTAATGAAATGTGCATATTTTTGTCAAATGGAATTGGCCTCTGAATGACTCTATCCTCTTATGTTCTTTTCCTTTTTGAGTCATCTTCTTCTTCTCCAGCTTCCTCTTTTTTCTTCTTCTACTTCTTTTTTCATCTTCATCATCTTTATCATGATCATCATTTCCATCATCTTCTTCACCTCCCCTCCCACCAATAATACTTTTATTGGCTATTTATGCCCAGACATGTTGTAGATATGATCTTTCACTCTGTTTTTTATTATTCAGTTGGTTGTTATTCCAATGTTATCACTCCTCTATGTCTGCTATCTTCCTGTCTTGCCTCCTTTAAGCAAAATTGTCTGATCTGCCTATGCGGCAAGCTTTGAGAGCAAAGTCTGATTTGCTTTCTGCTCTCTCAGTGTACAGCTTTCAAAAGCTCTTGTCATTGACTCCACCGAAGAGTTCTTCAGCATGAGGTCAGACAGAGAGCATGTACACTTACACAAACATGGATTACCCCGTGTTTGAATCCCAGCACATACAGACAGAGAAACAAGCATACATACATACAGTATACTGAAATTTGTGCTGAAAAGTGGCTCTGGAAATTCTCAGTTTTTTGCCTCTTCCTGTCTCTCCCTCTCTTTCTCTCTCAGAGACAAAAGTGTAGCCAGACACACAGCTAGTGCATATCATGCACAGACCTCTTTATACTCTTTTCAGCACCATTCAAATCAAGCCCCACAGCCAGGTCTGTGTCACAGCAGGCAATCACTCCATGAATCACTGAGCCAGTTGCATGACATCATGTTTTCAGCAGCAGCCCCCTGCTTCCTGTTTCTCCCATCCGCCATCTCGCAGCGGGGATCCCGATCTGCTTCATTTGTTTGTTATTTTCTACCAGGGGAGAGCAGGAGAGGGAAGGACGTTTAAATTGACTTTCCCAATCTGGGCCAGTCATTCTGGGCTTTCATTGCCTCTGAGATTTGCTTTCTCTGTACTGGGGCAAAGGGATAAGTCATCCATCTTCTTTGACAGCTTAAACTGTCAATCATGCAACATGGAAGGTAAAGTTCTTTTGCTCTCAGTGGTAATATTACAAGCTTAGAGCTTCAATCAAACAAGTGTCTCCCTTTGGTGGGTAAGCAGCAACTTTGAGAAGAAGAAAGGACAGAGTTGTGACTCCAAAGCCGCAGCACAGCGCTTCTTCCGGGGCCAGGCCTCTTTGTCTCTTTTGGTCTCTCTGGTTGTTTTTTATAACAGTGTTTCATAATGTGTCCCAGTGCGCTGACAATGGCAGGTGGCCGATATGTTTACCTTGGCTTACAGAGGCACTGTCACACAAGAGCGTACTCATGGGTTTATCATCGTGTTGACACTCAAAGGGATTATACAAAGGCAGAAACAAGCAAGGTTTATCAGCCTCAACCTCACAGGAAAACACACACACAGACAACACACATACTGATGCACTCCTGCACACGCAGACATCCTCCGAGAAAACTCTAATCCCTCCGAAAAAAAGAAAAAATGAACGGCATTGAGCACTGCAGAAAAACACACAGATTTGGCAACTTGAGCTCTTTCCCACTATCTCCCTCTCGCCTTCACTCCATTTCAATTCTCCACACTTATATTTTCCCAAATTAGAACACTGCATGTTGTCTTTCATGCTGTTTAAGGTAAACAAAATACTTTTCACTTCAAAGACAAAGTTTCTCCATTTCCTAATTGAAAATCCCACTCTTGACATTGAGCTTTGCCGGCCTGGGTTTTGTTCCTATGACAACAGAGTTGTGTTCATCTTCCTGCTGATGCTCTGCGTCTCGTTGAAAAGGTTGTGAAGGAGCTTTTGTTTCTGTTGTTCTGTATTGCGCAGGGCAGGCTATTCTATTTTAGCTCATTTCTTCTTTGCCTAGAGACCCAAGTGAGTTGTTCCATAATTATTAAGGGTAATTATTAAAGATTCACACACATTTACATTACTATACTTTTCAGGACCTTCACTGACTACATTCATTCCTCAACCCCTAACTCTAACTTTTCCTCTCTAACCTTCTCCACATTTCGAACCTTAATCTAAACCTAATCCTCTAGTCCCAATTTCTATGATAAACCTAAGTCCTAACCCTGAAGTAGCCTCTTGTGAGAGAGGACGGGCCAAAACGTCCTCACTTTGCAGGCTTTTCTTCATCTTTCTATCCTTGTGAGGACATGTGGTCCTCATAAGAACAGAAGCACAAGAACACGCATGCAAACACACACGTATACACAAAAGCAAACACATAGACATAGACACAGAACCACACACAAGCACTCACTCACACACATACATACACACACACACTCAGCCACAGCCTGTTCCCCCTTTGTGATAACTCCTACAAAACGCCTGTCATCCTTACTCAGTCATACACAAGCAGGGAGTCGGTGCTAGTCGATGGATCAATTTGGTACAGAAAAGCTGTGGCATTCTTCAAATGTAATGGGCTTTGATGTAGACGCTGAGCTGCATTACAGAGCCTCGCTGAAGCCAGTGAAACCTCTTTTCATCTGCCTGCTTCCTATGCAGAGGACGTTGGCAGGAAACGTGCCTCACTTCTGTTATGCTGTTTTTTCCCCTTGTTCATAGTGGAGTACAGTTCATGCCCACCTACACCCACACAGCCCCTCTTAGGTTCACCGAATGTTAAGTTCTGCTCTTTTAGCTGGGAACAGCTACTTCTCAGATATAACCTTTGATCCTATTTGTGACACCAGGGTGATCACTGAGATGGTGTCTAAATGTAAAAGTAAGATTTTATGAGAATTCCCCTTGTTTAGACTTGAAGATTTCAGTTGCTGTTCTGCTGTTCTGTCCTCTGTTTCTCTGCAGCTACAGACTGCCCCCTGGTGGAAGGTCCATTTATAGCATTTGTTTTGTTACAGTGCAGTGTATTTGTTCACAGCATCATCCTCTGATTTTGCTCTGGGCTCTCTCTCAGTTCACATACTATGCTGAATTACACAAAAGTGTAAGTGTAATAATTGTTTGATAAATGTCAACAAGTACACCTAAAAGTACACTGTAAAAAAGTACACTGTTCACATAATTGTCACTTGAATGATAAAGATGCACTATGCATAACAGGCTGAGAATCATCTAGACTCAACCATCAAATTAAATGCTAATTCTATGTTTTGGTTTTTTTTGTCTGTTGAGTATAAAGGTTCCTCACTTCAATCAACAATTTTGCATAATGCACCATTAAGTGTAACAAACACTATGCCATTACCATAGACATTTTAGCTGTTACAACTCATGACTGTGTATCTCCACAGGCATGCAATTAAATGTTGGGCAGCTGCTCTAAAAATACATCCAAATGGCCTTTCACCGGGAATACCCACTCTGTCCACTCTAATTTTAATTCGCAGCCTCATGAGCACAAAGTCTTTCCCTGTGCTGCAGCTGTGGCACTTTCCTCTGCTATCAGTAATTATAACTGTGTCTTTATTACTATCAATATGTGAGGCCTGTTTCACCCTGTCCACTCCCTTGTCTGTACCAAATTTTGTCATCCTGTAGATCCTACAACATCCAATATCACCGTGATGACGCAGCAACTGGACACATAATACAATTCAGATGCAAAACAGGCCCATAAAATGAAAATGCTGCGCAGTTTCCTTTGATTAACTTTATTTATAATAACATTTAAAACATCTTACAGGGGTATTGGAAACAAACAATAATTGTATTGACATTGTTTATCGCTCTTGGCTGTTTTAGATGACAGGGGATTAATACAAATGAATCACATACGAATTGCTTTCATTTCAACAGATTCCAATCTAGCTGTTAGCAAACATCTCGGTGATTCTACAAAATGTGCAGAGAGGAACACTGCATGTCTCCAAGTCCAACACCATATTCTAACATCAATGGGATCAAAACCCTTTATCTGTAAATTCAGACAGCCCTCTGACCATTAGACCACATCAGCTGTAATATTCGGCAGGATGTGCACAGCAGGAACACCTCGTCTTGCTGCTTTTTACAGCATTTTCCAGTGCACAGTTGTAAGACTAGGCATAGGGTTTTTTTTACATTTTTTTTATGATGCTAGAGACAATGTGGATTCAGTGCAATTTGTTTTGACAGTGCTGGAGGCCATTTTATGATAAGTCATCAGATATTCTGTACCTAGAGCTAATGTTTGTGTACATGTTATAAATGTACAACTGAACAGCTCAATTTCAAATCACATATTCACCCTTTGGGGGGAAAAGAAAGCCAGCTCCTGCTATGCATCAATAGCACAAAGTCTGAGCTAAGATGCTACGCAACTTTAATCCTTGATTGACAAAATGCTTACACTTTCACAGATACTATCCAAATTATTTTGGAGATATTGAAAGGTAGAATTGGGTAAGAATTTCTTTTAATTTTAATTTTCTTTGGCGGCAGGTGATGTTGGCAGGTGATGTCACCACCCATACAGTACAACAGGTGGTGACATCACCTGCCTCCAAAGAAAATTAAAATAAAAAAATTGTACATTTAGAAAAGAAATTCTTACCCAATTCTACCTTTCAATATTTCCAAAATAATTTGGGGATATAGATACCAAAGCCCAAACACCCTACTTTCTACCATTAGGTCAGGCTTCACAGAGATTTGGGTCTAGGGTTTAGTTACTCTTAAATAAATCATCATATTCAGATTCAAATTTCATTCAAGTTTTCTGAATCTGAATCTGAACCTGAATCAAACAATGGCTCAGAGGTTATGGTCTGCTTCAGACTGGGTAAACCAATGTGAGAATGATGCATTCATTGCAGGTTTTTGACAAGAGGCAATATTTAACCAAACAAGGCATCCAGGTTTGTGAAGCATACAGAGCAAGTTTTAAAAAATTTAAACTCCAATGATGACTGCGTTTCTTGCGTTTTTTTGTTACATTTTCTGCATGTCAGAATAAAAGTCATTCAAAAATGTCTTGTTTTACAATAACCCAGATCCCTTGTATCATTGAAAAAAACATTTTTCAATCACCTGACTCCAACCCAGGATTGGCATAAACATATTACTCAATATGAAGACTGTATCATTTAACAATAAACATGAAAGACAAAAATAGGTGTTATTGGAAAGAGGTGAAAAACTACTGTTGAGCATTAGAAAAACAGTACATGCAAATTGATTACACTGTGCAAAATGGAGGTTTTCTCCAAGAGGTGGGAGAGGGGGCAGACAATCACCTCAGAGACCATTCTACCTGTGGTCAGCTTAGTGCCCTCAAAAGCTTAACACAAAGGCCTTGCTTCCTTGACAAGGCTTCCAAACCTCTATTCTAATAACTACCTAGAGCTGGTAGTTATTAATTTACTGTATGGGAGTGTCAATCCCTTTTTGATGTAAGCTCTAGTAATTTTAGGTACTAGGAAACTAGAATTTTTGTGATCCATAGTTGAAATTTTACACCATCTCTTTGTTCATCCTCAAAATAAATGAACGCTGCTGGTTTTGACTAGATGTAGCCGATGCGTTTGGGTTGAGGATACAAAAGCTTCAACTTTATCTAATTTCAAAACATTTTCAAAAAATAATTTCACATGAGGTCAATGACATAACAGATAGATAAAGCAACCCGTGTAGAAACAGTGATTCTTGACTTCTGGTAAAGCATTAGATCCCAGGTCAAAGTTCAGAAGATATCAATGTCCATGAAACTAAACAACTGTCCCAGCATCCATCTGTCCAGCCATTCATCCATTAGTATGTCCGTCAGTGGGACATTTTTGTGCGCAACAACAGTCTCATAATGGCCCCTCATGCTTAGATAGAATCTATCTACATTATATCGACAATATCACACTAGCAAGGCTACTGTACTGTTTTGTATACTGTACAAAGTGTGTATCCATGTGTTAACTGACCTAATTCGGGCTGTCTACTAAAAGCGATATGTTGGCCATGAAAATATGCTAGTGCTTCACTGTCCGCCATACAAAAGGCATGAGGGTTGAAGACTAACCTCAAGATCTATGTGGACAAACATAAACATAGTGACTATTCAGCTAACTACATTTCTTAAAACACATAACATAGAAGCATCTATGGCACAATTACCATGTAAGAAAAAAAGAAAAAAAAGTTGTTTTTTTCCACCCAGTCAAGCCCGTGTTTGTTAGTAAATCAATTACACATAATATTGCAGCTTTAACATTCCATGGAATGTAGCACTATGCCGAGAAGAAAAAAATTAAAATAAATTAAAAAAAATACCACGAAGAGCTTAATGGCAAAATAACAAAGTCCATCCTCTACGTTATGTACAAACTCTCCATCTAAGACTCGCTGGTCTCCCGGTGAGCTGGCCCAGGCACTCGTAGGCACCGTGAATGGTGGCAGAGGGGCCAGACAAACGGGGAGATGCAGTGGGGTGCAGAGGTAGGTGTTGTGGCCTAGACAGAGGCACCACAGGGGGACTCTGCCCTGGTCAGATCCCTAGTCACAAAAACGCCCCGGAGCGAAGGGGGAAGCCTTGTGAGCAGATCCAAAATCTATCAAAGTTGTCCCGGCACAAGAGATGTTAGACACTGTGTTGGGACTGGTATTGCAATTATAACCTCTGCACATATAACGAGTGGACATGACAGCAGCCATCACAAGGGATGACTCAACAACATGTTGAACTTGTAAAAAAATCAGCAAGTGAAGAAGTGGCTATGGATAAAGGTTCCTGCATCCATATATACAGCTGTCAGACAGACAATCTGTGCTGCATCCATACCTGACCATCTACAGACACATACATGACCCATGTACATGTATATAATCACACATGTTCACACTGTAAAATAAGCTGTTATGCCTCTCATAGTCTCCCTTTCACCAAAGAGCTTTCCACTGTGCGCTAGCCAAAGAGACACAAGCCAAGTTAGCAGCTTTCATTCATAAATAAAGTTTTCACCCAGGTGGCCCGTTTAATGTATCAGCATAAAATATTATTGCAATATTATTCAAATAGCAATAAAAAAAATATTATTCTCACTAAAGGATGGAGGTACAGCAATGAATCTTTAGTGATGATTCAAAGTATAAAATGAGCCGATATCATTGGCTGTACTCAAGACCAATAGATGCAGAACTGTAAGCAGCTGAAGTAATGTCCTTCACTGTGGAACAATCATTCACAATATCCATAACTATTACTTTTGTGCAACACATTAGTTTAATTCCTTTGATGTGAAAAGCCCTAAGAAATGCTCTACAACTTTGATTCCTTCTCACACCATATTTTTTTTAGTAACCTAGCTATGCTAATATGGAGACATTTAACTACACTTGCTGGGCCAGTAATGTTGTGGGGTCTGCATGAATGTGACAGTCGGAGAAATAACAGTGACATCTAGTGTCCATCATTAACAATGGTCTCCAAATGGACTTGATTATTTTCTTGTTAGGTTTAAAATGGAAGCATCTTTGGTCTACCCTTCTACAGTTTCTACAGGTACAGATGAATACAAATACACACATCAAATTGATTGGTGCATTTATCATGCATCAAATACAATTCCAAAACCTTAATTTCTGGGGAAAGAAAATGGTGTAATGTGCAGACATAACATATGCAAACTCACACAGTAAAAAGCCTCCTTTCGAATACAACTGTACAAATATGGTGCGATTGTTAAAAAAAAAAAAAAACACTCTCTTTTTGCTATTGGCCACATGAACTGGCTTCATGCTGTGGCACAAAGACAGTCTCTCCATAATACACACTAATCCAAAACCCAACCCAAACACCCCATTGTGCGTGCATCCATAAGTTTGAGTCCATCCTTTATGTAAATATTTCTGACTCTAAGTGAGAGCCACACTTGCATTTAGCGGCCACAATACCACAGTGCTGCAGGGTCTAGCTCTGGGAGAAGTACTCCAGCACAAGGCGCAGGTGTCCCAGGCGGTCTTTGAGTGAGGTCAGGGACAGCACGGTGGTCTGATAGGCAGGATCCAACTGCAGGACAGACAGCAGCCACCAGCACCAGGCTGGACCATTGCACGAGGCCTGGAGGACACATAGACAGTGTTTAGATAGAAATACATTTATCCTACTTAACTGGAGTGTGTATATGTGTCTGTGTGAGAATGGAGACAAGGTCAAAAGTGAGTAGGGTTTGACTGCTTTGGACAGAAATACCAATATTTTTGGACTGAAGTTAAAATAGTAGATAATTTGTTATTAATATCTTAACATCTGACCATTTTGTACCAAAATTGCAAATAATCAGAGTTTACCCCAGAAGTTAATTGTTGGCAGGCTGTATAGACTGAAACCTAAGCCAATAAATGTCAAACTTGCATCAACTGAAGTGTATGGATGTTCCTTTTGAATTTCAGTGCTTTTAAGCCCAGTACCTTAATAAGGCTTTAAGCCAATGTGCAACAGATCTCCCTTGTTATTATTGGCAGGGTGGAAAAGCCTTGGAAACAGCATTCACTGTAAATCATATGACACTAAAATTTGTAACCAGTACTAATGAAATTCTTTTCAGTGGGCGAGCAGCGCTTTAAGGCAGATTCATACACTGTTCTTATGGTAGTGGACACTCTGGGATACATTAGGCCTTTAAATGAAGAATTAGTTTACAAAAAAAAAAGAAAAGAAAAAATTAATGATTAAGTGAACAAATAAAATGAAAAACTGCATTTTTTAAGGAAAATGTTTTATAGAATATTTTATGTAACTGCAGTCAGGCAGGAGCCTCCATCATAGCAGCAGATGACATGACTGGCCAGTATCTAATACATTGTTTTCCATGAAGTAAATGTAATGGGAGTTCATTCACGGGGAGTTTAACAGATCAGTAATGGCCTGAGATATCTGTCTGACCCTACTCGTGAGGAAGCTTTCTGCATGTCATTAAGGTTACAGTCAGCATTACTAACCTGAATGTCTTCCTCCTTGTCGGGCATGGCGCCATACTGTCTGTTGATCTGCTCCCGGATGCGGCTTCCGAGGCGCTGGTACCAGTCCTGGGCCTGCTGGTACACGCTGTCATGGAGATGCTGCAGAAGCTCCAATTCAGCACCATCAACCTGGGACCAAGGACATGAGGATGATAGCGTTTGTGCTTGTGAAATACATATATGGCACGTGTGACAAGACATGCATTCCACACTATGTTTGATCTTACCTTAATGTCCTCAAGGTATTCTATATCAGCAGTGTGGTATCCATCTCTCTGACCTCTCTTCAGCACCCTGAATCTGCTGCCCCCTACTGTGTCCACATAGGACCTCCCATCAGGCAGCACCTCCAGACCGAGGATCTCCAACATGCAGCCATAGTCTGCAAACCTGGAGAATATAAGACACATACATTACACCATCAAGTTCACATCTAAAAGTAAGGTTAATGAGTATACAGTACAAACCATGACATTGTGAATTTGGATCTGGTAAACAGTCTGTTACATGTAATAGATCAGTATTAACTAATAAATAAATAAAAGACGAAGAACAATATTATAATAATAACAACAATAAACAGATTGTTAGGTATTCATGCATCCATTAACAACTGTTAATATCAGGTGTATGCACAAGAAAAGTTATTCTGTACAGGGCAATGTTTTTGTCATATTTCTAAAAATATGTAGTGTAAGACATAGACGTTTATTAAACTTTCACTTTTAACCGTTTAATCAATGTAAAATAGTTTACTGAAATACTACCATTATTTTATTATAACATTACTAACACTCAAAATGAACATGTTTTCAATGGCCTTTGGTTACTCTTAGTTGTTTTAGTATTTTATAATCTTATATCTTGTATTTATTTATTTACTTATTTATGTATTTATTTATTTTTTTTATATTGATTGATTGATTTTTTTTATTGTTATTCGTTGTTTTTATTCCTCTCTTTTTACTACTATTACTCTTTACTACCTTTTGTGCCTTTTACCGCTGATGTCATCTCATGTGCTATTATTGTGCCTCACATTATTTTTGTACAGCACTTTGGTCAACTCTGTTGTTTTAAAAGTGCTATATAAATAAACTTGATTTGATTTGATTTATATGGTGTTCTTACTCACAAATCTGGCACATTGTATTATCAATAAAAGTATGGTATTTTAATATAAACAAATTGCTCTCAATAATTACCTAAATGACTAGAAATACAATAATAAAGAGTGTATTTCTGTGTGTGGCATACCCTTTGCCATGCTCATAGCTGCACATGCCAAACTTCTTGGTGCCAGTCTCCATGCAGCGGCGCATCATCAGGCGGTACCGAGGCTCAAAGATGTGCAGCGGGCAGGGCACTCCGGGGTAGGCCACTGTGCAGACAAAGATAGGGATGTCCTTCGTCAGACTGAAAAAAAGGAAGAGAGAGAAAAAGTGCAAAGAGTAGAGGAATCAAAAGAAAGAACAAGCAAAAAAGATAGCAGGGAGAGAGTTAGGAGATTAAGATGCATTCAAAGAATATTCTCTTCAATATGCATTCTGATGAGACACAGACATGGAGTGTGTGGTGTTTTATTGAGAGGTGCCTACTTGGAGAGCTCAGCCATCTCAGCCTCATGGACCTCTTTCCTCTCAGCCAGCTGTGAGGGGAAAAGACGAGTCATGATGTCCTGGAGCAGCATGGTGGGGTTGTACTTCCTGTTTTTGAAGTACTGTAAAGAGAAACACAAAAGACATCTGGTATAACTGTAATAAACCAAAACTATAAACATAATACTACTACAAAATTATTACAGTAAAACTATCCACTGTATTGTAATAATAAGCACAGAGAGAGAGCGAGAGAGAGAGAGAGAGAGAGAGAGAGAGAGAATATCTATATTGCAATATAAAACCAGGCTAAATTTCCTCTGTGATTTTGGATTTCGCAATATCATCATATGGCATAAATGTTGTCTTTCCTGATTTAAAGGTTGCATTACAGTAAAGAGATGCAATTTTCTAAATGTATTAGACTGTTCTATCTGTTCTATTATTTACCGTTATCTGCTTTGTCATCATATCCACATTACTCATTACTGATTATCAAAAATCTGTTATGTGTAACTATCTTATGAAAGCATCAACAGTTATTATGACTATAACATCACAATATCAATATTGATGTATTTACACAAAGATACCATGATATATGATTTCGTCCAAATTGAATCATATATATTTAGACATAAATGCAGTATATTACCATAAATGACTATATTGTGGCAGTCAGTGCAAACGTATTGATGAGGAAAACACAGGTAAGCTCTCCTGTCATGTGATGTTGTGTGAATTCATTTGCATAAGATAAGAGTTATGTGCAGGTGTGTGAAGAATCACAGCAGTTATGTTAATATAAAACTGACTTTTTACACTAAAACTAATTTTACTTAATTTTATTAATTTGATACTTCTCAGTAAAGAACAGACACAATTTGTAGAGAATGATTATTTTACACACCAACACAAAGTTAGCACCAGGGCAGAGAGGAGTGAAATGTTTGACCAGCCGAGCTGGATTTGGCTCTTGAGGACAACAATACCATGCCAGTAATGCAACACTGAGTGTTATGCAGCCTTTGAAGTGGAGATATTTGTGCGCTAAAAACAAGGTCTGGGAACTGTTTCTTCCCATGCAGTCTAAAATAAGTGCACAGAAGTGTCTGTAGGTGGTTACCTCTTGTAGAGGCTGTTTGCAGAGCGGGCAGCGGAGATTGTGGTCCAGGCTCCTCTCGATGCAGTTCTTACAGAAAGTGTGGCCGCAGGGAGTAGTGACTGGCTCATAAAACAATCTTCAGATAACAGGGAAAGAAAGAAGGTTTAATCAGTGAGAACAGCCCTGCAGAGGAATGATTACACTATACCACTACCTCTATTTACAGCTGATACACTGCCTGTGCAGCAGCTGCAATAAAGCACCTGTAACGTGCTTTTGGGAACACAGCAGGGAAGTTTATTCCCTTCAAAGTGGAAGTCAGATGCGCGCGCGTGTGTGTGTGTGTGTGTGTGTGTGTGCATATGTGTGCTGAACATTAACCAGAAACAGAGAGAGGAGAGAGAGAAACTGCAATGTGATATGTGGTGTTACTGCAGTGGAGAGGGTGCATACAGTAATCTATTATTGATCAGAATTAGCACTGACCTGATGCAGAGGGGGCACTCGAAGTCTGACACAGTGAGAACACCCAGAGTTTTCTCTCTGGCCTGACTGCATTCACCTGGCAGAGAGAGTGGAGACACTGAGGATCATTATCACTGCTATGTTTTATAACAAGTTTGCCTTAATGGACTGAAACAGATTTGACAATATCATGCTATTTAACACCATCTGGTGGGAGTTTTGATAATGTTAATGGCACTGACGATGACAAATAAATTCATGATGTTGATGATGATGATAATTATGATATTCATGAATGTAACAGTAGCAGTGTCCTTTCTAGCTCCCTCTGCTTGCCTTAAATCTGCCTCATTATTGTGTCTTTACTAAGATAATAATTCAGTTAAGGGAAAATTCCACCCTACCACACATTAACACTGTTTGAAAACAGGAATTGGTGACCTTGTGTTGTGTTTCTGGTGCCGTTTTGTTGTTTTAGGGTGTAATCCAGTTTTTCCTCTTGGTGAACTCACCAACTGATGCAGCTGCAGCTACAGTGGAGCTTAATGGGAGAAAGAGGTGTGCTCTCCCTCTTCTATACTAGATTTCTCCCTGTGTGTCTGTTTTGAAAATATCTCTTAGTGATGTCAGTGGATTAACTTTTGGCCAGCTAGCCGCATAATAACAAAAAATACAGTATCATGCAACAAAATAATACTAGAAACATACTGAAAATGGGGAATTCAAGGTTTTAAATAGTGATAATGTGGTTTGGGCTGGAATTTTTCTTTTTGAAGTCAAAACTGTAATAAGCCTGTGTGTTTGCAGAGTATTGGTGTGCATGCATACCCCTGCCACGCCCATCCTCCTTCCTCATCATCATCTCCTCGTCCTCCTCAGCAGTAGGGAGGAAGGAAACAGCTTGGCAGAGGCTGAGGCAGCACTCAGTGCTGGTGCCATGCTTCACCCTGGAGGCCTAAAGACACACGCAGGGACACGACTGGGTTATTATTGATGTGTTTACACTGGTCCCCGAGTAATAAAATCCACATGGGAACCACACACATTCTGCTCACGCAATCTGTTAGGCTTACCTGCTGTGCCTCTCTCCTCCCATCGCTCTCTCCTTCGTCCCCCAGAGGATGTTTCAGGCCCTCGGGGTGTGTTGGCCCCTGGGAGCCACTGAGGCTGGTGATGGGGCAGGGCTCTTTCAAGTATTCAGACACCACCTGCAGGATACAGGGCACCTCCTCCGGCACTGCCATGCCCTCTGCCTCCAGGATCTGCCAACCGAACCCACGCCATGACACACAGAGTCACAAAAGGCCTTTGTGACAACAGTGGCATCTAACTGCACCAAGGTTATTATTGTAAACTAAAACTATGATGAAAACTAAGTGTTAAGAAAAACATTGAAATAAAACCTAAAACAAGACTTTGTGAAACAGCTGAAGCTGCACTAAAACTATCCTCTCTGTTCCTAAAACTAACTACATTAAAATAAAATAAATTCTGTTTCTTTCTTTCTTTATTTATTTATTTTGTTTATAGTTTTCATGTTTTGTCTATGTGCAGGGTAAAAAAAAAAAGAAAAAAAGAAAAAAAAAAAGATCATGAAACACCAGAGTCCTGTTTGAAATTATTTTGAGCCAAATGGCCTGAAGTCAGAATGCTGTTGAGTTTGCATGTGCACTAAGTTAGCTGATGATGTAATGAAAAGTTTATTGAAATGTATTTTCAAAGAATTCATTATTTACTGTTTGTATGACACAGTGCATACTGTAAACACATATTCTGAACTTCTATCATAATACCTTTAAAAAATACTTGGCTGCCCAAAAATATATAAGCTGAGCTGAGCTGAGCTTGGCCTCTGGCCACGAAAGCCACAGTGTGCTTGATAATGATAAAACCAGGCATTCACTGTATACTTAAGATTCCATCCCTAAAATCGACTGAAGTGCATTCTTCATCCAACTGTGTTAAACTTCTCAGCTCAAAGATCTGTGATATATCTGAACAGCTCTGTTTAAAATTCCAACATTGTGATAGTGTAGTCTATTTGTGGTGGTGCTCTAAACTTACATTGCCACACACTTTCAGGCGCTGAACTACTATTCTTTGTCACACTATGGGCCCTATTTTCGTGCGCCTTGGCGCACCGCGCAAAGTGCAGTTAAATGCCCAGTGCCCAGTGCGCAGTGGGCGTGACGGTGCGCATTTGGTATTTTGGTGACAAGATGCCTGGTGCATCTGTGAACAGGGAGGGATTGAGATGAATTGGGTGTGTTAGGGGCTGGAATTGACTTAACCAATCAGATATGTTCTTATCCTTCCCTTCAAGGAGAATGTGCACCACTTACCAGCGTGGTGTGATTTTGGTGAGCAGTGATCGCACGAGCAAGAGAGAGAGAGAGAGAGCATAAAGTAAATCTGTACACAATTTCTCCCCCTTTCTTGTCCCTGTCTTCTATAAATAAAGAGAATAAAATGCCATTATGATCGCTTTCTCTTCTCGACAAAAAAAGAATCTTATCAAATTTTGCTTATTGTTAATTTCCAAGCTGTGATTTTGCTTTGAAAATAGTCAGGACACAAAATGTATCAAAGCTAAGTGATACGAATGTTTTTGGTTATATTCTAAATTACGCTATTTACCTTATTGTGTTCAAGAAAGTATTTGTGTAGACTTGCAGGAAATGCAATGAAAAATTCCAAATTTCACGTCTCCAACACTCTCCAAATCAAATTTATTCATCCTTGAACACAGTGCAGATAACCAGCTTCAGTAGAAATGAATGTGTACCGGTATGATTACTCTCCGTGCGCCGCACAGCAGTTTTGTCATATGAACATCTAACCACTGCGACATGTGCATCAAACTTAATAAACAATGTAGTGAAATATTTTTCCATAATGAGAGATTCATAAACCGTGATTTTTGTGGTTTCTTAGATGTGTAGTTGGACGCTCCTCCACCAACTGAAGTGACAAAAATAACACACACCTAGGTGCGCCGCGCCGTTGACTTAGTCTGGGCAGGCGGGCTCTGGTGGACGCAAATCGCGGGCATCCATGGCACCAAAATTCCACTGCGTCACAGGAATGATAAGAACACACCCACTACTGCGCCTCTCCTCCCACCTTGGCGCACAGCCCGTCACCAAAATACAAAATGCGCCAAGGCCATGAGAAACCCTCACTGAGCCTCACCAAAATTCCACTGCGCCAGTGACTGGCCGCACTTTGCACACTGCGCCTGTACGAAAAGAGGGCCCTATATCTCAGTGCCCCTCAGAAAGGCACAGTAAGATACAGGAGTGTATTCTCTGACATGAAAAATATATGCAAAGTATTATACAATGAAAAATACCTATTTTTAATGGATTTTCTATCTTATTTTATTTGAAATTAACCTCTGTTGAGAGGTCAGTGAGGTGCACTAACTCAGTGCGTCTCTAACCTTTTTGATCTGGCTCTTGGCAGGGACAAAGTCAGCCTGGAGTTTTAGGCAACGGTGGAACTGGAGGAGAGCTTCTGTCTGCCGGCCCATTCCCAGCAGTACATTCCCTTTGCGAAAGAAGCCCTGCACAAAGAGAATAGTGCAATCATCACACACCACTGCCTGCATAAGTGAATGCCATGTCTACAGCATACCAATGCAAGGAATATAAACATTCTATAACATAGTGTCAGATGTACAAAAAGTCAGTCTCTACATGATATTAGGGAGGTTTTATTCTCAAAGAAGACAGGGTTTGTGTGTATTTGTGTGCGGGTTTTTTTCCCCCAGAAATCCGAGTAAAATAAAGTAAGAAATTAATATTTTCCTGCTGCTGTGCTCGTTGAGGTACTTGTGTAACTGTATTAGCTAAAGGCCAAAAAATGCAAAATGAAATGTAAAATAAAGAAGTAGCTTTACATCTAATAAACACAAAAATAATACAACTGTTAATTTATCTGTCTGCTGCTGCAGTGTCAATTGGCCACCCACTGGCATGGAGTGATTCAGTTACATGATGACATAAGTAGCTGTTTGCATAACATTTGTAAATGGCGTAACATTAATAAAAACAGGAGAGTGCTCTATAAAGAGGGCAACATGGTAATTTGAGGGGGAAAAAAACATCCTATCCTGTTTCAGTGATTATATGCTGCAGTTCCAAAATTGCCATACCAACCAGTGTAGTGACTGTCCTTGATTTAGTGAACGTCAGGTTTCAATTTGCTATCAATAGTCAAAAACTACCACAGATTTGCTTATGCTACTGCAGCAAGACAACAAAAAGCTGAAGATTACATGTTTGGCCACCGCTACGAGATATACAGTCCGATGTCTCACCTCAGTCCAGTTGGGGCGAAGGCAACAGAGGTAGTCTAAGTCTGTCAGGGCATCAGAGAATCGCATCAGGCCCACATTAGCTTCTGCTCTGTACACCTTCAAACTCATGTCATCTGGGACTGATGTGAAAAGAAGAAATAAGAGAGAGAGAAGACAATTTAAGCATTTCTTACATAATAATCTTGTGCGACATTTCAAACTATATACTTTAATGACTGTTAAAACTCAGTTTGTGAGTCCCCAAATACTGATACTGGTGATCTTGGTTATATCACAGATTTCAGTGTTAGTTTCAGATGTCACCCAGTGTGCATGATTTGTTTTGCAATTATGCAATTTCCCTTGACATGCAACCAGGTCACATAGCCTTAAACAACCCAACATGACGCATCTTATGCACTAAGAGCTTTGGCATTCTTTAGGTGTGTCTTGAAGAGGAAAAACAGCACATAAACACTCCTGCAACACAAACATTCCAGCACGCGTTTATGCATGCAAGGCAGGATCCCCCATTACTTCAGTCAAGTTCATCTGCATACCCTAAATCACAGATATAGTACAAAAAGGGGCTCACATTGTGAAACAATGAGTGATAAACAACCGCCCCAACCTTAGATCTTCACTAAGGACATGAAAAAACTCCTGTGAAACTCTGCCCTAGAGATCATTACACAAGAACCTAGTGCAGAGGCACAGCACAGAAAGGAAAAATGCAGTATTTAATTGGATTGGCAGAGATGGCAGGCATGTAGGTAGCTCACCAGTACGTGGATTCACTGTAGCACAAACACTCCCACAGTCCCCAGAACCCATACTGACTAGATAAAGAAACTAATCTAGGGCAGAAGTTGTCTTTTCTACTCCCTGGCTGCTGCAGGAAGAAAATAAGGTCAATTGCATTGACACAGACATGTGCAAAAGATAAGTGACGACTGTACAGATATGGCAGAAACAAAACCCAACCAGTTCTAAGGCTGTTTCTGAGACCCAATGCGTTGGTTTATGAAAATGTGTACTTGTCTGTCTGGAGTTACTCAAACTGAAGTTTCACTGCAGAAATCCCTAGAAAGCCTTCTCTCTAAATAGATAGATAAACAAATTAATATTCACTGCCAGTGTCCAATATCCTTCCTAGACAGTGGGCCTGAGCACATTAACCTCACTATTACTTCTAATGTATGTGACCACTGAACCACTAATGGAGGTGACCTCCACCCTGAACTTTTCCAAGCCTGTCATGTGTTGAACCATGCTTGCACTCTGCAATAAATATTGTGATACTTAAAAGGTATGCTGTGTTAACCTTCATCGCTGATACTGGGAAGATTTAATGTGTCAGATGAGAGGCTGCTGTGCATCCCATACAAGTGAAACCTAAACTGCCAAGTGGGCTCTCTTGGGTCTCTGTATGCTTTAAGTGTTATGCTACAAAAGCAAAACTCTTGGCATGACATCTGAGGTGTTGAAGCCACTTGAACATCTTCACCAAACACAGCAGCAGCAGCTCGGGAGTGTTTACTGACCCAGTTATAGTTTTCACACATTCAGGACAGCTCAAGTGAATCATCCTCCAGCATCCGGATACTATACTTTGGTCAGCTCATAGGGTTTCCCTTCCTTTTCAACTGCCACCTGTCTTACTGTGCATTTAGTTTGACTGGGTTGTGGAGAGCAGAACGGGACGCACCCCCATCCTCTGGGTACTGGCCAAGACTGAGCAGTGCGTAAAACTGGAACTCTGAACCACAGCATGCCTCGATGTTTTACTGCAGTGTTATCTTTCCCTCTGTTGGGGTAAATGTGCTTTGTTTGACCCAAATAACAGCCACCCACACCTTTCTCTCCACTTAACCTTGGTGATTGCCAGTCAAACGTACGTAGCCTCATCTTGCGTAATGGTTATATGAAATATTCCATAATGCTCTTTGACATAGGCCTTATATGTCACGGGTTGCGTAAGATTTTTTCTATCTACCTTGCTTCAATTTTAAGGTTTATTGTGCAGATCCTTCTTACCTAGGTCTATCCCCTCATTTGCGATGCGTAAAGCTTCCGTGAACTCGTTGGCTTTGAGCTTCTCCTGGATATGGCACTTCATCTTTGTCTCGTCGGGGTAGCACTTTTCTACAACACCGATGAGCAGGACGTTGTTCTTGATGCTTCTCACATCTCTTTGTTTTAACCTCTCCTTGCACGATGGACATTTGGACGGAAGGTAGCCCCCCACGCACCTACGGCAAAACGAGTGACCGCACGACATGGTCGCCGGTTCACACATCAGGAAGAGGCAGATCGGACACTCCAGCAGATCCATGGTGGTGGGGTTATGTCACCACAACAAATGTCCCGCTGTAAGAACTATGTTGCGGGATTTTCTAGCTTAAAGGCTGCGGACTGGGGGGTGTTTTGTTTCGATCTACTGATTCTGCATGGACGACTTAAATAACGCACTGACAGCTACACAATATTCCCTCTTTGATCACATCCAGCCGATCACTTATCGGTTGAACCACTGCTGGTTTGGCCTCCCAAATGGGCTTTTCGTTTGAGTCTAACTTTTACCTTACTTATAAGATACATCCATCGACATTATCCATTGTCAATCATAACTTAGTCTTTGGTTTGGGACACATAACGTCTTCCCTTTTCTAGCACGATAAATAACTCCCGGTTCCAGTCCGTGCGCCGCTTTTCTCGCCGCTCCGAACTCCATCAACGCAACACGAGTCCGAACAGAATATTAAAGGCTGAAATTTTGCTTTCGCTTCAGTAGTAAATTATCCCGTGTCCGTTGTTAACCCCTGCCGCGATGCACCTAGATTCACAAAGCTGGGTTACTGTGTAACACCATTACATTACATAAATAAAGACCATGTGACGCAGCAGCGGGCGATCCGATTGGAGGAGAGGGTGGCTTACCACCCTGTTGTGAAACCCAATGATGCCGAGTTTCATAACATAATTTCTGCGACAATTCCAAGTTCTTGGTTTTATATACAAAGACATAAGCACCTAGGGGTAAATGAGTTGCAAGTCTCGCGGAACTTCTCATTATGACACTGATGATTACATTTGAAAGTGCAGGAAAACTGGAGAGGCCCGAGAGGTTGCCTTAGGGAATCCCAGGCGGAGGATAATAATAAAAACAACCAGGGGGTGGGGTGGCGAGCTTATGACATCAACCTAGTTCCCATCACTGTTTTGCAAACCATTAGTTTCTAACTGACCCCAAAACAATGCTGAAGCAAGGTGTGCTCCATAACGTTTTAACATGGTGCCTTGTATACAACTGTAGCTACTGCTAAAAAGAACTATAGCATTTCAGCTCTTCAACACAAGGGATATTAAAGTTTCCTTGTTACTGCCCGTAAAACAAATAAAGCCTATTCTAGCTTCTGTAGTTAAATCTATGACAGGGCAGTGCCGCACTGCAAATCAGTGTCATTACAAAGTCTCACTACATCTGTTATACATGGAGCTGTTTACCCCAGACACAAAGGATCTCCTGTTAGACACTCAGGTCCCTCGACTTTACAATGTGTTTGATACAGCAGTACAAAACCTAAATTACTTCGCAAAAATGCTTTGGGCAGTCTTTCCAAATGCTAGATCTTCACCAAAATTCGTAAAAGCAACTTTAGTGCAATTCATCCCTGAAACTTATATATTTATTTTAATTCTTGTGATCTTCAATTGTTAAAACAAGGCGTGTGAAAAAAAATATATTAAGAACAGACGCTTGTTAATTAAAACCACAGAGCACCATTTTCTGAGCAGTTAACAGTAACGAAGGATGAGAGGCTAAACTTCTGCACTCACATAACGCACGTGAGAAGCTTTATCTCATAGTAGTGCTTGAAGTTTTGGATCACAGTGCATTATGTGTACTTGTGAAAAATTGCCCTGGGAACTGGCAGTGTCCAATTTGAAAAAAGTCTGTATTGCCAGCATCATTAATCCACTGTCAACTGACAATCTACAAAAAAGTGCCATTTGGCATGAGAATGGACTGTAGCACTCCCTCTGAGAGATTCAGGGCTGGTTGCTTGGACATGGATTAAGTCTAGTCTTAAACTAAAAACTATACTGATAGACCTCCATAGAAAATGACAACTTAGTCTAGAACTAATCAATTTCCAAGAAACAAGCCTTCAGTGAAGTAATGTGCACAAAGCTAAGTTTTACTGCCCATGGTCAAAGGCACAGAACATGTCATTTTAATATTCTAGTTTACCCCTTTAGGTTTTCAGCCCTGTATACAGTTCAGCTTGCATCTGAATAAAATGTAATTATACAGGTTGAACAAGCAGCCTGACATAAGGTTTTGCTTTCCTTGCAACAATCTAACATTTAGGAGCAGCCTGCAACACTAAATGTGTTACATGGACAGGATAATGCAACAATGTTAATACTGTTAGTGTTTTTCTAGGAACATGGGACTCAGTGCGGATGGGGTGAGGGTAATGTGGAGGGAATACATAACAGCCAACATGCTAACCTTTCCCTGACCTCACTCTTGCAATGCAACACCAGATTAGTAGTGTGCAAGTCACGCTGACACCCCACTAGACTTGAAAAGACAACCATTTTACAAAAACACTAGTTACTCAAACATGTGGAATTTTTTGACACTTGTTTCTTTTATACAAACTGACAAAAAAATTCAGGCACATCAAATCACTGCAAATGCATTAAAAAAAAGTATGGTGGCACTGTGGTGGGAAATTTCATTATTGGATTTATTACTAAAAAATAAAAAATTGCCAGCATTTCACCCCAATGAATGCAAATGTTTATTTTTTAATATCTGCAAAATCTTCAAATATCCTGCCTGGAGTTGTTTTATAGTATTTATTTGACAGCCTTTAAATAAACTTCAAGAAAAGATATCTTGCTTAACAAAACACAGGGAAACAATCATGACTAGGCAAACTACAATATACATACACACAACTCAATGAAATTCAGTGAAAAAAAAATCTTACATCTTAGATGCCCATGAAAATAACTACTCAATGGAAAAGTTAAGCAATTTCATCAATAATACTGCACATAGCAGCATCTTTGTCCCATATTTTGTCCCTCTTCGAGATGGCCATGCTCTTGTCCTGCTGACCCGCTGCCATACAGCTGCCCCCTGCCTCCTCCACATCCATAGGTTCTGCTTTCAGTCTGGGTGCCAGCCCAGAGGAGCCTCCAATACTACTTGCTGCAGACACACTCCTCGACCCATCAGCACTTCCACTGGGACCCTCCATCTGGGGTAAGTCATCAGGAAGAGAGGCAAGGCAACTCTGGATCATCTCCACCACCCTCTCCAGATGTTTCTGGAACCTTTCAGCTGTCTCTAGCCTCTGTCTCTTCTGCACCTCCATCATTACCCTCAGGGTCTCTCTGGCTTGGTGTGGTCTGTACTCATTTATTAAGTGGTGCATGTGAACAAACAGTAGCTTTAAGTCCTCTAACTTCTCCTCACGCTTTATACTGCCTGGGCTCCGGATCAGGATGTCCAGCAGGTCCAGAAAATTCACCAGAATTGACATGTTGAGCTTCTTAAGCTCCCGTTTGTGGTCAAATTGCATAGGGTGGAGCCTCTCAATTCCCTGGCTCTCCAGAGGTCGTATGATGAGGTCATCACACTGGAACTGATTGCCAAACATCATGTAGCTGTCTCTGATGGGTGGAGGTGGCTTGGGGGCCAGACCCTTGCGGATGTTGTCATCTGTGTACTCTTTGATGTACTGCATCGGTGGAGGGGGCAGGGCACTCACCTGCTGTGGTTCTCCCATGATGGTGACCTGAGAGAATGGCATAAGATGCATCAGTCTTCAACTTAACTGGCACGCTGATTTTTCCTACAATCATCTTCCAACAAAATATACAACAGGAGGCGATGAACAGTGCAAATCAAGCTGGACACTTTTCAAACACCACTTTAGCAGGGCGTGCATGTTTGCTATAGTCAGTGAAACCATTACTGAAAGAAGGCTTCCGCTATAACACTAATGACATGCACAGTGAAAATATGACATTCTGTTGAAGTGCTGCTTCGTGAGTTCACCGGTTTAATAACGATGAGGCAAGATAACGTTAATGTTTCAGAAGTGGGTTTAACGAAGCATTCTCTCCCGTACACACAACCCGTATTGAGCCTACTGACAACACACATTCGCAGAGAAAATCGCTATCTTTTGCACAGGGTAAAAGCAAAGTGGTACAAACAAATGAATCCGAGCTAACGTTAGTGAGTTACCGGCCGGCTGCTATTTAGCCAGTGAATTAGCACAAATTGAGCGTTAGCTAGCGGCAAACAAGTTTCTCATTGTTACAGTTTGTCTCACTTTGTTTATCAGACTCATTCACCAGACATAAATACGTTCACACAAACTCATTTTGCCACCAATGTTGCTGCGCTAATGTTAGCTAACTTAACTATGTTATTTAGCTTTAGCCTGTCTATGTACCGTGAGCTAGTGTTGAGTGGGGAAATTGCCTCTAACTTACTAAAATCTGTAGGAAAAAATAATTTTAAAAAGCTAGGTCTTCACATACAGTGATGTAAATGAAAAATGTCGGCGACGAAACTTTCACACACCTTTCAAATAACTCCTCGATTAATGAATCTGTTCTTTACATATGAAATTTTACGGCAGCAGTTCATCCGACATTTAGCTAATGCCTGCCCTACGGAGCTGACAAGCACGTTCCACTGTACTCCAATCTCATTGGTTTAACCATATACGTAATCATGTATTGGCCATGCGGATTGGACCGTACGTTTTGAAGAAACAAAGTGCTGATTGGTCGTGACATTTAGAGGCAACGTTACTTTGTTGCAATAACATGCATACACCAATTCAGTGATTTATGTAGTAGGCTATTATCTTTGTAACAAATTAACTGATTGTATCAAAGGATGATGTCATTAAATATAGTATCTTAATTTAGTGAAAGCTTACAAGCTTACATTGATTATTCGCTTACAATGACTGTGGCCATAGAGATATTTAATAATTTAAAGAAACGTATATGTATTGTTTTACAAAGGCTACACAATTTATTGATTTGATATTGCAGACAATTTGGCATTGCTGCAACATAGTCAGTGAAAGTGTGTGTGTGTGTGTGTGTGTGTGTGTGTGTGTGTGTGCGTGCGTGCGTGCGTGCGTGTGTGTGCGTGTGCGTGCACTTGCAAAACACACTGCATGGCTTGACTGAGGATGTGGTTTACCTACTGTAACAACTTTGTGCAGGAAACTTCTACGGCTCATCATCGACCTTTTTTTTTTCTTCCCTCTCACTCTTAGTGTTCAGTCTCTCGCCGTAAGCCAAAATCCATGTCTTTGTTCCTCATTGTGTTGCACATAGCTGATTACCATGTATCCCAGAGTTATATTGAAGGGAACAATGATCAAGAAATCTCAACAGAAAAGAAGAACATCACCATGTAACTATAAGGAAAGGTTTTTTGTGTTGGACACCCAAGAACTGAAATATTCTGAGCGTCGGCCAGGGGTGAGTATACATGCATTCAGTGAGGGTAATAACTTAAATTATAGATATGGCTCTGCAATTTGGTAAAGTGCCTTAATGCTGAATAGTATGGATATTACAGAGCAGAGCAAATATAAGGTAAAAAAAAATATTATTTCAGAAAAAGCCCACCCTGAAAGGTTGCATTGAGCTGTCCAGGATTAAATGTGTGGAGATTGTGTGTACTGACGTTCCCATACCATGCAGCTACAAGTACCCGTTCCAGGTGAGCTTCATAGTTTTTCAAAAAAATACACGTCTCAAAAATAAGAAAGAATCTATTCTCATTGATTGAGTATTACAAACAAATCTAGGGGGCTTATACAACACAATGTCTAATGGAAATACAACAAATATAACCCAAGATAAAAAAAAGTGTACACATGTCTCTACAGGTTTTTCATGACAGCTACTACCTTTACATTTTTGCCCCAGACAATGATTGCCGTCAGAGATGGGTCAGAGCTCTCAAAGAGGGTAAGCACATTTGGAACTCCATGTTTCAGGCTTTGGTTGAAGTGAAACAAGGTATTGTGAAATGCTGAAATGTTAGCAGAATAAATAAAAGTCACATCAAATAGAAAGCAGTGTATGACTAATTCACTTCTTAGAGTTTACTTCCCGACAGTTGGTACCTCTTTATGTGTGCATTCGACCATTTTTTGAACCTTGGTTGTATGTCACACTCAAAACTTTGATACTTCATATATATGTTTCCCCCAGTGTACCGTATATTGGCTCTTTATGGCTGCACAATTGATTTGTTTCTATGCCTCACTTGTAAGATGCTTTGGATAAAAGTGTCTGCCAGATGACTTAATTTAAATGTATATTGTTTGTGTTCCCTATATAGAGACGAAGTATAACAATTTGGTTGTAAAATACCACCCAAACTTCTGGCTGGATGGAAGATGGAAATGTTGCCACCAAACAGAGAAACTGGCAACAGGTTGTCACGAATATGATCCGATGGGTTATGGTTTGTATTCTCTTTTCCATTACTTTCATCTAAGGCTGAACCCTGATTTGTATTTTAGCCTAAACTTAACCCCAATGCAGCTTTCCCATCCAAATGTAGGAAGCAAGTTTGAAAAATGTGACGTACATAATGTGACAGCCTTTTTTTAAACCTTTCTCATGAACATTTGATTAGGATGAAAAATTTGGCCCCTATATATAATTTCTTTTTTTAAATTAGTTGTGCGTCTTAATATTGTCTGAATTCCATTGTAAAATCACTGTTTTGTAAATGTGCTTGTCTGCTAGGAGAGTTTTCCAATATCATATTTTTGTTTGCTCCACAGCTTCAAAAAAGCCTCTCCCTCAAATACCAGACCCAGAGGTACAAGTTCCCTAAACATGAATATGTGCTAGTACATTACTATTGTTGTACCAGTAAACATTGTGCAAATTATCTCTTGATGTAGAGTAAAAAAATAGTGAATGTGTGTCTTTAAACTAGTTTCTTACTGTGCACAAATTTTGTGAATATGCGCTCAGTAGAAACATTTATTTTGTTGTTCTCTTGTTTGTGTACTTTGCAGTCATTGTTTTTTTCCTAAATAGTATTACCATAATAAGAGAGAATGTGGCACTGGTGTTCATATGGTAGCTTAAGGGTATTTCTAATAAAATGTATGAGTTCAAGTTTTCTCTTTATCTTTGTCTGGCAGAGGAGCCTGCATGATCCAGGACAGAGGGTGGTAGTGGCTCTCCAAGACTACACACCACTCGGAGACAACGACTTGCCTCTTCAGAAAGACCAGGAATACATCCTGACCAACAGCTCCCACTCCGACTGGTGGATGATAGAGGACGACAGGGGGTACGGCGCATTCTTAGTTACAGTTTTCATTCTTTTCTGATATTGAAAATTTTAAGTCAGTAAAAGTCAGTGTCATATCTTTATTAATGTACCACATGTCTATTTTCTTCCTGTCTCTCATAAGGAACTCAGGGTTTGTTCCCTGTACATATGTAGCTGAAAAAACTGGCGACAACTTTGATCGATTTGAGTGAGTCTGATTTCAGTGTTCTTCTACCTTTTTAATTATTAACTTGTAGATAAATGTAAATCCATTCTAGTTTTATATCGTCTAATAGAACTGATTGCTTTAATTTGTTCTCTCACAGATGGTACAATAGAGACATAACCAGAGGGCAAGCAGAGGATCTGTTAATGAAAGAGGTAAAACGTCAGCGTTTTAGCCTGGGATGCAGTGATTATCCAACACTGTGATGTTTAATTACACTTTCGGAGCTATTGTGACAGCAAAAATTAATGAATGAATCTATGAATGAATGAATAGCTGGCTCCTCGAATGATGCCAAGACTAATATTTAATTATTAGAATGTAGTGCAAAATGTGTGTATGACCAAGTGTGTCAGTTTGATGTGACTGTGCCACCGGTCCTATATTGAAGTACATTTTGCATTTGCGAGATGAATCCAAACACACATACTGAACTAGAATGTGAATATGAGACAAAAGATGTCAAGTCTCAAAACCACAAACTTTTGCTCCGGTTCAGGATATCCTGCAGCAAATGTGCTGTGCTTGGTTTTGCAAGCACAAGGTAAAATAGTGTAAGTGTTATCCATCAGCACTGACTTACCAGCTCATTGCTGGTTTAAAATGATGATCAGCCCAGTGCTGGAATAGGTTGCAGTTGCAACTTAACAAACCTCTCCAAATACCTTTAAAACCTCTGTTAGAATTGTATTCATTCATTTTGATGATTCTATAAGTTTTCAACACTGTATTTTTAGGGCAAAGAGGGTGCATTCATGGTTCGTGACTCAAGACACGCAGGAGTCTACACAGTGTCAGTCTTCACCAAGGCGCCAGGGTAATTCAATTTCCCTTGTATCACTCATATGATGATACCATGCTAAACCATAAAGCAGCATTGAATGTGGAACTCTTGTTAACTGTTTTAATGAAATTTGAGTGCATGTTTGGTTACAGGGTTGAATGTTGGCCAAATAAGTGATATTCTGTTGACAGACCTGCAGAACTAGTGTCTAATCCAAATAAAGCTGAGTTGAAATCATTTGCATCGCACTTATCTTGTACTGCTTATCATCTGTAACTTTGTCACATCATCTGCCTTTAAATATATTTCACACTGGTTCTTTTCAGTTTAATTTTTTTATTTGCTTCCTTTGAATACTTACGGCATGCGGTTTTTACCACAAACACATTTCAAATACTTTCAGGTCAAATGGAGAGAAGAATCCAAGAGTGAAGCATTATCAAATCAGACAGACAGAAACAGGAGAGTCTGCATTTTACTTGGCAGAGAAGTACCTGTTCAACACCATTCCTGAGCTCATTCATTACCACCAACACAATGCTGCAGGTAACTGTGGCCTAACTCTTGCAGCAACACTGCACTGGATGTTTTTTTTTTCCTTCAAGTTTTGCTGCTATTAGGATGCCAAAAATAATCCATTTTCTTTGACACTTAAATAATAAATATGTTCCACTCCTCATTAGTGCTATTTTTTTGTGCTGCTGTGCGTCCTTTAAATTAATCTGTGTGTGTGTGTGTGTGTGTGTGTGTGTGTGTGTGTGTGTGTGTGCGTGCGTGTATTTGTGAACTGACCTCCATCTGTG
>OMKZ01017644.1:0-23531 GCA_900302535.1 Neoniphon sammara | reverse complement strand
ATAATAATAATTATTATTATTGTTATACTTATTATTATTATTATTATTATTATTATTATTATTATTATAATAACATGTTAGTTTTTATTATTATGAATCAGGCTTATTTTGGATAATGCTAGTTGCCTAACATAGTTTATGCTAAAGAGCTAACATGGGACAATGGTGCAAATGATTTGTGGGTGGACGTCCACATGATTTTGATGTTTATGTTCTCTCTTTCCTCTTCTCAGGTGTGCTCATGTGGGAGGTGTACAGCGAAGGCCGACTGCCCTACGATCACCGCTCTAATGCTGAGGTGGTGGAGTCTCTGAACGCAGGCCTGAGGCTCCTGAAGCCTCGCCTGGCTCCAGATGCCATCTACATGCTCATGGAGTGGTGCTGGAAAGAGGTGGGTACAGGCACACACTCCCATAACAACCCCACTCACACACACAGAGATATATTAGTCAGAGCGGATATGTACCTCACAGAGGAAAAGACAACCTCTGATGTGTTTAAATGACTGAGCTGTGACTTACATATGTTCTCATTCTCAGAAACCAGATGACCGCCCGTCCTTTGCTCTCCTGCTGCATGAGCTGGCCTCCCTCTCAGACCTGTGAACCAACATAAGACTTTATGTTGAATACATCATGCCACAGTGTACAAAATAGATGTATTTATCTTATTTATTGATTTATTTTTCTACTGGTTGTCAAGTGTTTTTCAAAGCAGTGTGAAATAATATCATGTGATATCTTTAGGAAACAATAATTTCCTTTTGTTTTCTTCTTCTTTTTTCCTCACGAGCAGTTTCTATAACTCTTGCACTTTATATACAGTATCTGTGTTGAACAGCTATGGCCGATTCTGTATATGTCCTTTAGAGGGCACACACGACCTATCCAGACCGTCGAGATTATTGCTAGTTAACCTAAATAGTTCTGATGTGGTGTATCTGATGTATGATAAATGTATCTGTACATTTAATGGGTGACATGTTTGTATTATCTGATCCACTGGAAATGACATTATCATCTTGACAATGACAATAAATCTTTTCTACATGTTTTCTGCACCAGTGCTGTTGGTTTATTTATTTAAGCAAATAACAGGCAGATGATCAGTGGTGTCTTAAACTGAGTAAAGGTTTATTGCTGAACTATATACATAAAGTCATAACTGTGTTTATTTACCAATGGGGTATAGTTAAGGAATACATATGTTGTCAAATTATAACTGTAATTTGGATTCAAATAAAATATAATATGTATAGTGTATTATATATAACAATTTACATAATTCGAAGTGTTACATATAGGCAGTGACACAGAGATTATACATATACTGTTGCCAAGCCTAATAAAGCAGTACAATAGAACCTAATGAAACACTTTGGGAGTAATTTGAAGGATATTGCTGTAGTGATTGAGTTTTATGGTACACAGACCAGCTCTCGCTCTCTCTCTCTCTCTCTCTCTCTCTCTCTCTCTCTCTCTGAAACAAAATTGCCATATGCTATAATAAATTCTGTAAGTATACTTTATATCACAGGCCTACATCTCCATAGGATCACTATGAGAATGATACCATAGATAAAAGTACCATTATGTTTGGTAAGGGCACTGTTAACTCACCATTCAGTGCCACACATCCACTATATGTGAAAATAGTGTTGAAATGTTACTCTGCATTTTCTTTTTCTTTTCTTTTTTTCATTAGGAGAGGACAATGCACTCTGGCTGATTTTTTGCCAAGGATCAAAGTTCAATTAAGTCCCTCCCCACCCCCACAGTGCTTTTTCCATGTGAATTAAGGTTGCAAGTCTGAAAGCAAGTTGTATTCTCCACATATCAAAACTTTGCAGATATGTACCCTTGGACTTTACATGTGCCTACATGATGAGACAAATTGTGATACATTGAATCAACATGCCTGGGACCCACCAGCATCAATTCCACACACGGTGACTGTCCCTTTAAGAAAATGCACTTGCAGCCATTTTCTGCTCTTTGTGTGGGGTGGATTAGCACTGGGTAGGCACTGGGCGAAACGAGAGCATCAATCGGCAAAAAAGGCGAGAAAAAACCTCAGGAATCTTTGAATCCCTGTCGCAGAGCGCGACATTGTTCGCCCGTATTTTTGATCGCCGGACGGACATGCAATTTACAGGTAGGTGTGCAAAATGTAGCGGGATGGAGCTGCAACGCTAGAGATGAACTGGGTGCGCTGGGGCGATGTGCGCTGTGTAGTGATGATGGCTGGAGACCTGTCGGTGAATTGTAGCATTTTCCTCTCGCATAGTGCATCTTTCCCGTCTCTCAGCAGCTCCGATCACCACACACGAGTTAAGATTCATCACCCATCCCTTCTACAAGCTGCCCTCCGCGAGCCGCATTCAATCTGCCCGTTTTCGCGGATTATTCTAACACATGAATGGGATCCCCGTTAGCCTACATTGGCATCTACTCCGAGAGATGGGTGGGGTGAGGAGAGGGTTCCCGTGTAGCAAGTGCACTGATGATTCACAGAAAGCATAAACAATTTCCTGTGCTGATTATCTACCTATATGGTATTTTCACTGCACCGATCGAGGGGATGCTGGCTAACATAAAAGCGAAAGATGCTGCTTTAGCTGGCTGCAATTTTCAACCTCACCTCTTGAATCATTTTTTTCTTTTTTTTTCCCTTCATCACCCCCCTGATCTGTCGGCCACCAGGAAACCCTATGTAGCCTATATATAAACCGGCGAGGTATATAACAGCGCCAATAGCAGTCATCCTAGCGGCGGACATGAAGGCCTGTTAGTGATGTACAAATGACAGGTTCACCTACTTCCGTTTCTCTAACACTGCTGTTTGATCATACGCCGAACTCTTCACTGGATCCCTTTTTCTTTTCCGTGATATAATCAGCCATCCATCCATCCAGTCACTGTGCTGGAGTAGAAATATTGACCTGCCACTGAACGAGTTGTGAATCTATATATGCGCCTCAGCAAGGGGTGATGTAATGAGAAGCTGTAGATTTTTGGCTGCTGGTCTCACCTCGATATACTAAATAAAACTGACTGGTTTAATCCAGTAATATCCCTGTAAGGACCAAGTGTGTGTGGAATTCAGTCGTGAGTTAGTTGTCCCCTTAGTCATGTTTGTTATTGCAATCTTATATGATACTAATAACTAATATAACCATCATATTTCTGTCAAACGTCAAGTTTCCTTGTGATATCTGTACACTGGCGTTCATATTGTTTACTATAGGATTAATGTAGCTCTGTTTGGTAACTGCATCCTGGTGTTTGACAACATGATTTTGAGCAACCCTTTGCAAATAGAGCCATTGCTGTTTTCAGGATAGATGTTTGTTCAATGAAACTTCAGTAAATAGAGAAGCAGATAAGTGCCCCTGTGATGTCGAAAAGCTTGGTAAGTTATGAAAACCAGTATAAAACAAAAATCAAGTGAATTTTCAGAAAAGCATCAATGTATGCATTTATCCTTAAAAGACCCCTATTATACCCCTATACAGTTTTAAAGCACCGTACCATCACATAAACTATTATTTTAAATTATATATAAGAATCTGAACTAGGCAAAATATTTTGTAAATAGGTTAAGTGAGTTTACATGTGTTTACCCTCCACTGTATCCCTGCCTTTACCTCCACCCTCCTTCAGCTATCTGCTCTTTCATTGACCTGCCACAGCTTGGTCATGTGAGCCGGGCTTATGTTGTTGTTTTTTTTTTTTTCCTCCCCTCATGCATATTCATGGACTGTTGATTGGTGATGGTCTAAAAGGGGAGCGTGACATCACGGGGATCATGGGACAACGGCAGTTTTGTGGGGCTGTTTTGTGACAGTCAGCCCTCAAGTGCAAAATACCTCAGCCAGTGTCCTACCATGTTGCACTTCTGTAGCCTACATCGATCCTGCTGGAACAGACTTTTTCATCTTTTCAGCTTGTGTGAGCCATCTATCTAGGATCGTGTGTGTGTGTTTGTGAGTGTGAGTCAACAGATGTATTGTAAATGATCATGTGTGGGTGTGTTAAGGCTCAGGATTCCTTTTCCTCCCCGCCAATCAGAGCTCAACTGAGTGTGAGGACGATAACATATTACAAAGATGGCCTGGGGGGAGATCCCATTGAGTGGTGTGACCCCAGACTTGACACACTTTCCCTTCTCTCTCTCTCTCTCTCCCTCTTTTTCTCTCCCCCTCGATCCAGAATTGCATGAATACTGCAAGAGCAAACAGTACTACACAAACACCCAGCAACAAAATTCAGATTTTTTTCTTCTTTTTTTCCAGACCCCGTCATCTGTGCCACGCTACTTGTTCCTTCTTCCATATTTAGAGCCTCACTCCTGTTCTCAGTGTGTTTTTATAATCTATTTGTGTGTGTGTTTTGGGTCTCAGCATCCTCTTCACTCATTTCTACACCCACTCTCCTTGTTGCTTTCTATCAAGACATAATCATTTTACAGATTTTGCTTGCCTTATTACTTTACCTCATTCACACTGAGATGATGGCTTTGTTTTATGGTTTTGTTTGGACTTTTGCCCCTGTTTCAGGCTGTATTGTATTTACATTTCGCCTGGCCGGCAGTGGAGTGAAGATTGTCTTCTCAGATTGAAGTGTGGGTTAGATCCTTCTGGTTTAATGGGGTCATAAGACTTGGCTTACAAGATCAGACCCAACACTTGATGCACAGTAACCTTAAAAGTGACGTTAAGTAGGCCACAGGGCATTTGCTGTTTGTGCTATTATTGATAATATGATTTCTCATTAGACAGGCATTGATTTTTTTTTTAATATTCAGTTTATCCAGGAGTCCAACTATGGGAATTCTAAATAGAGATGTCTTGTGTCATTTCCAGCATCACATTGGCCTTTAGCTACTAGGTTACTAGGAATGCAGAGGAGAATGAAGGGGCCCTTTGCTGTGTTTGGAGACTCACACACACCAACTGTTGAATGGTCTCTGGTCCTGGGTGGGAAAGTTTATTCAGCCAACCCGTACTTGTGACGGCGTCTGTATTCCCAAGCAGCACAGATGGGAGTTCAGTAGCACTGAGCGTGCTTGTCTGCTTGACAAAACCCCTTCTGATAATTCCTATAGCTACATGTTTCTTTCTCTATAAGCTTACAAATGGCCCTATTAGCCTGTTATGAGGACCAAGGCCTTTCTTATAATTTGCTCTCACCAATTAAGTAAGGTTTCTGTAAGTGGGCATTTTGATCAGTCTGAGTTGTGCCTGAAAGCTGTTTGTTAGCCTCGAGCAACAACACTAATAATCTGAAAGTATTCAAGCTTTCCAACGTTGGTGTTGTGTGTTGTGAAAGAGGAGGAGCCGGCTAACAGCACGTTTGATAGTGACACTGAACAGGAAACTCCACCTTGTTTTCACGTCATCGTGCGGGTGATCATATTGGTTGTGTGCCTGCAAATTTGAGCGCAATCAACCACAACACATCTTCTGTGATGAAGACTGTTATCCACATGTGCTTTTATGAATGTGTGTCAGTGGTGGCACTGGCGACAAGCAGGGCAGGGCATGCTATTGTAATAGTAATAGGGGGCAATTTGAGCATTTTACAGTTAGTAGGATGTCAGCTATGAGTGGTTTGCTCCTTCAGCAGGGTCAGGAGGTTACTTAGATTAGCCATACTTAATTCCAGTGTTTAGATTAGGCGAGGCTACCTGACTATTACAGAGAAAAGACAAGATCATCAGGGTGAAAGTACATAATGAGATTTCTTACGCTAATCAAACTAAGTGGTAGAAGCGCCATCCCAAAATGTAAGACTGGGATGCTTAATGAAAGCCTTCACTACAGTGCTGGACTTTTGCCCTGAACTCCAAAATTTGGGTTAGTGGAGCCAGCACCTGGTGAAAATCTTGTGTGTTTAGCTTTAGATGCACAGCAGGTTCTAGTTGGCTGCTGTTTTGAGACTCATATCTGTTGGCCTCAGCTGATGTGTAGTAGGATTGTTGTGTCTGAGTGAGGCGGGGCCAGCTGTCTGTATGTTAGATCCTCTGTGTGTAGATGACTGCCAGCCTAAGTAAAAATATAACCTGGCTTCATCCATTATCCTTTTGCAAGTTTGTGCCACCCTGAAGCCTGGGTAAAGCTGCCATTAGGTGTATTACTATCACAGACCAGGTTTGTATCTTCCATCACAGTAAACCCTCTGTCTGCCTGTGGCCAGGAGTGGACAGACAAGCCCTTGCAGCTTTCTCTCCCTCCTTTCCCTTCTCTCTCTTTTGGCCCCTGGCCTTCTCAGCTCTGGCCCTCACTCTGAATGTTCGCTCTGGCTGTGGATATTAAGCCGATTATCAACCATGTCAACCTCGTCTGCAAGATCAGAGGTAAAACAGACATTTATGAGAAGCACATGATATAGGGGTGGGCTGGACAGACACACACACACACACACACACACATAGCAAGATACTGTGAAGCTGGACTAGTGATTTATAATGAGGAGACGGCAGTACAAGGTTTTGTCCTGCAGAGACTGAACAGTTTTAAAGGGGTCCGACTGTCTAGTGCAAGGACGAACAGATGGAGGAGAATAAATATGATGGCTATTATTATATTCTATTTTTTGTGTTTGCTATAACCTCTAATGTATTTTAAGTTGCTCATAGCATAGTATAAAAATACCTGCTGCGAATGTGTCAGTTCACCAGCAGTTTTTGTCATAGATGCATTTGACAGCGGATCATCTGCTTCGGCGAGATAGCCCGTTTGGTGTTTGTCAGATGTCACGCACTGTCTGTCACACGCTTCTCAGCCTTCCTCTTTCTTAGATGAATAAGGTTGATAGCCCTTGCCTTATTTTCTAGTCACGGAAGAGAGAAGTCATTCCATTAAATCTGCTTCAAGTAAAGAAAAAAACATTTTTCAAAAGGAAACAATGAGTGGCCTGTGCGGCTGTGCCCTTACTTCCTCTGAGAGTTAGTCATGTATTATGGTGAACGGGGGAGGGTACAGGTGCAGAGATCAGCACAGACAGACATGCAACATATTGTGGAGGCCCAGATGTGGTTTCTTAAAAGAAAGTGGAAACATCTAAATTAGTTCAGACAATATCTGGTATTTTTATTTTAGGAATGGAAGGATTTTTTTTTATATTATGTGAGAATATTATGTGAGCATAGGGTACTTGTGGGTGCCTTGTGAGTATGCAGTCATTTTGAATACCTTCATGATGTGCCACCTTCCCCATTTTATGATTCTGTGGCGTTGGAAAATATCTTGCTGGTGATCAGCCGTTCCGTTGTGACTTTCTGAAATGCAGCTTGCTTCTCCCTCCCCATCTCATACTCTTGGTCTCTCCTTCCCGTCAGACTGGGGTGTTGTGTGAGTGACCCCTCATTACCATGACGACCCACGTGACCCTGGAGGATGCGCTGTCCAATGTGGACCTGCTGGAGGAGCTGCCCCTCCCAGACCAGCAGCCATGCATCGAACCCCCTCCCTCTTCCATCATGTACCAGGTATACACACACACACATATACCTACACATATACACAATCAAACCCACCTTTGGGTGTGCATTCATTTTAAACCCTTCTCCGCCCTCCTTTTGCAGGCTAATTTTGACACCAACTTTGAAGACAGGAATGCATTTGTGACTGGCATTGCACGCTATATAGAGCAAGCTACAGTCCACTCCAGCATGGTAAGAAAAGACCTCTGTTCCAATTTCAAAAACAGCATGATATGATTTGCCTTGCTATATATGTGTCGTTTGATGGACACACTCATATCAAAATGGGGTAAAATTAGGAGCTTGGAACAATTTGGTGCAAATGCTCAAGCCTTGTTCTGCCATTATCATCATTTGTCGCTTGTTTTCATTATGTGCCGTCCATGTCTCAGCGAACACAAAGCTGTCTGTGAGAAGCACCCTTGCGCAGTGAAAGAGAGCCTTGTTTTTTGTGGATTACTTATCATTTGGTTCCTTTCTACGGTTTTGGCTGGGCCTTTGGCTAGACTCACACACACGCACACATACTCACACCCTTTACACACTGGAGAATCGGGCAGGCAGTGGACCACTAAACCTCTTTCTACTGATGGAGGATGAATGGAGAGTGTGATTTGACTAGCAAAGAGGGGAAGTGGTGCTTTATTTAACCTTATTTAAATCAGGAAGTCCCATTGAGGTAAAGCCAATCTATTTGAGGACTCTTCTCCTTTAGCTGGAGGGATGGAGAAATCTATCTCACCTACTTCTGACTGGAAGGAAAGTTCCCTTGCTAAAATATTCATCAAACACCCTTTATCTATTATGGGAACGGTTTGGGATGTAGGATATATTTCTTTTGTGTTAACTGGCTTTGCATAGGTCAATGGGTGACCCTCAAAAGTAAAACAAGCAGCGGAGACATGCATGGAAGAAAATCACGTGCCACAACCACCCCTGGGCATGTTTCAGTTTTACATATTGCCGTAGCCAGACATTAAGATTGAATTATGTCTGTTATATTTTGTGTGGGACAGAATGAAATGTTGGAGGAGGGACATGAGTACGCTGTAATGCTCTACACATGGAGAAGCTGCTCTCGAGCCATTCCCCAGGTAACACACACACAAAATCTCTATGACTTTCTTTTTATTTCATCTCCCCCATGAAGTGTATTTTTCTTCCGTGTTCCAGCACATTGACTCGACTAAATAAAGACCCAGTCGTAAACATGTTATAACTGTTATGCCTTTGAACAAGATTCTTGTGACTTAAAAAGGCGTTGTCACAGTGTCCCTCGGCTGTCAAGTTAAACCCACTAGTTCCTCATTTGTTATACATTTAAACTGTGCTGCAGTTATTTTAGTCATTCACACGCACAGACCATACTGTAAACTGTACCACTGACAGAGATGCAAGTTGTTGAAGTGATAATGTTCCTATTGCAATTTTGAGATTCACAGGATATAAATACATGTTGATGCACAATTAATGCTCACTGTAAACAAGATGAAGACTTCTCTCTTCACTGTATGAGTTTAAGAGAACAGCACACCACTGTTTGCAAACACAAAGCTCCATGCACCATAATCTCAATGTAAACCATTTAACAGTGAGCTTATTGATCAGATCAATCAAGGTTTTGCAAAGAGACTATCGTTACTTGTATACCATCCAGCCATATAAAGCTGTGTGACAGTGCCCTCTTGTGTTTTTTAGGTGAAATGCAATGAGCAACCTAACAGAGTGGAGATATACGAGAAAACAGTAGAGGTGCTGGAGCCTGAAGTGACCAAACTAATGAAGTTCATGTACTTCCAGGTAAGACACTGGCTATTATGGCACTGCTCATGTAATTTGTGACTGACTGAACCAGAGCAGCCATTCATGGTACACAGGTACAGATTCATCCACTTGGCAGCTCGTGTCTCTCTTTGTTGAAAACTCAAGAGAATTCCTAGACAAAACCCCATATTTTGGCTCATTTTATGGATATTTTCACGTAAAACTTACCTGCATGTACATGTCCCCTGCATATAAGTATTATTGGTTTCCTAAATACATTGTGCGGTGATGAAATGGCCACTAATCAGTTCCAAACATCATGATTTCTTCGTCTTCCCAGCGGAAAGCCATTGAGCGTTTCTGTAGCGAGGTGAAGCGTCTGTGCCACGCTGAGAGAAGGAAGGACTTTGTGTCGGAGGCCTATCTGCTCACCCTGGGCAAGTTTATCAACATGTTTGCAGTGCTGGACGAACTGAAGAACATGAAGTGTAGCGTCAAGAATGATCACTCCGCCTACAAGAGGTAACGTGCCAAAAATATTAGAAATGTTAAATGATTTTGTTGGTACATCAGTTGTAAACATTGTGGAATAGCTCCCTTCTTTCGATGCACACCCGAGTTGAATACTGCTTTTTCTGCTGTGTCTCCAGGGCGGCCCAGTTCCTGAGGAAGATGGCCGACCCTCAGTCCATCCAAGAGTCCCAGAATCTCTCCATGTTTTTAGCCAACCATAACAGGATCACTCAGGTTGGCATGCTGTCATGTCTTCACTGTCCTCACCATGCCAGTTCATTATCGTCTTGTGAAAATGTGCAACTCCAGTAGTGATGGGAAGACTTTCTTTCAACGAGTTGATTGATTTTTTTTTTTTGGACTGTCTGACTGTTGGGATTCAATTCAAGACTGGTTTAATTGATTCAGCTTTTATGATTAACAACATTTTGGTTATCTCAGAGTGCCTTTTGACCTGCTGTTCACCTGCATGCTTAAATGATTTGTTCAGTGTTAATACAGCTGACCTACTAATGCGTACAATAGAAAATGAACTACTAGAGGAGCTGGATGGATGAATCACTCACATTTGGTCTGTGTCTGTTGGCCAAAGGTGACACTGTCCACATGTCTGAACTGTTTGTTCAGTCCAAACTAAAGATGTCTGATAGAGCAACCCAGCTACTAACCCACACACTAACAACTGAACTCCTGAATGAACTGAATGAATCACACAGTATTGTGCTTGCCGCTTGAAGTAGTATACTGGCTGGTTCAAGTAATGACAGGAAATTAGGGAATTTGTGAGACTGATGTGACTGTGGTTGATGAAGCCCTTTTTTTGGAGAGTGGCCACGCAGCGTTGAGGTCATTGCCGAAGTAGGCGAATAACAATTGTATTTGTTCTGAATGAGCTCATTTTGTGTTTGCAAGCACATCAGCTCACTTAGAACTGTGCAGAGTGCAGCGTAACCACGCACACTCATAGACAGACTATAGAATTGGGATTCAGTATTGTTGGCAAGTTAATGTCAGCATTAAAGTGTTTCAAGTGAATTACTGATATGTAAGTTGACTAAAATACGTGTTTAGTGCTTTTTTTTCCTTATTGAATTGAATGTCTTTAATGATCAAAGACCCATTCCAAAACAAATTGCAGAATATCAAAAATGTATTGTAGATTGTCTAAAAATCTAAATATTTTTCTGAATATTTTAAGGTGGCCTTTCTGGCCTTTGAAAGTTAACTCAAGTTACTTCAAGGTGACATGCTGTACCATTGTGTTTCTCTGCAGTGCCTGCATCAACAGTTGGAGGTGATTCCTGGCTATGAGGAACTTTTGGCAGACATCGTCAACATCAGTGTAGATTATTATGAGAACAAGATGTATCTGACACCCAGTGAGAAACACATGCTGCTCAAGGTATACATTGCTGACCGCCTTTATACTTGTCCTGGTAGAGGATACAAACAGAAAGCTGTCCAGTGCTCTTTTAAAACAAGTGTTGTTTTTATGTGTTTAAGGTGATGGGCTTTGGTCTATACCTGATGGATGGGAATGTGAGTAACATCTACAAACTAGATGCCAAAAAGAGGATCAACTTGAGCAAGATTGACAAGTTCTTCAAAGTAAGCTCTCCGTTTTTTTGTCTGTCATTTTATCTAGTAAATTGTTTTAATACATGGCTTGAGAGAGAGGCACTTGTTTCCTGTCTTTGTATTTCAGCTCCAAGTGGTACCGCTGTTCGGAGATATGCAGATAGAGCTGTCACGCTATATTGAGACCAGTGCTCACTATGAAGAAAACAAGTCCAAGTAAGAGATCCCTTGCCCTCTATATGCCTAGTTAACGTTTACTTTTTGTAGTTACAGAAACCGCTCAAGCACTAGCAATGCCAGAACAGCCTTTCTTGATCCGGCTCCCTGTGCCACAGACTTGACCACCTTGCCATCTGGTCTCCGCCTTCGCCTCTTTTTTGTCTAGGTGGACGTGCACCCAGAGCAGCATCTCACCACAGTACAACCTTTGTGAGCAGATGGTGCAGATCAGGGAGGACCACATCCGTTTCATCTCAGAGCTGGCGCGCTACAGCAACAGTGAAGTGGTGACAGGCTCCGGCCTGGATAGCCAGAAATCCGACGAGGAGTACAGAGAGCTGTTTGACCTGGCACTGAGGGGTCTGCAGCTGCTCTCCAAGTGGAGCACACACGTCATGGAGGTGGTGAGTAGAGGGAAAGATGTGTGCATGTGTATGTGCGTGCACTTGTGCATTAATGTGTGTCCAGTTTCCTGTGTGTGTTATGGAGATTAAAAAAAGAGTTTTGTTTATTTTGTCGTAGAGTTGTGAAGTGGACGGGTTTATATTGGACAGCCAAAGTTCCAGAACTTAAAATCCCATTAATTCTCCCCAATGCAGTATTGTTTGACTGCCTGTTTGAGCATTTACAATACTTGGAAGGGCAAGAAACACCACTGGTTGCATCATCAGTACAAATTTCAATTGAGTTGAAACATTTTAGGTTCATTGGAAAAAAGGTACAAAACTGCATATATAAAAACTTTCGGAAATAGTCAGTTAGGCATCCCACAGCACTTTGCCTCTAGAAATATCCAATCTGTGAGCTTCAAATTCTGTTGCCTGGGCAACAGAATTTGAAAAGGTAAACTACATTGTTTTGAGCAAATTATAGTTCAGTGTTTTGTTCTCAATTGCAGCAACCAATCTAAAACACAATGTGATATGATACTGAAAATATTTGAATATATTTTGCAGCTTAAGATGGCATGCTTACCATAGTAACGGTCGATGATGGTCATGAGTACTTAAGTATTTAGTGCCATTTAACATACTGAACTGACAGAAAAATGTTTCTTTTGAAACACTAAACTCATGGCGAGAAAATAACCCCACAGTATTGTTTATCTGCATTGAGTTTAGTTTAGTTTAGTTTATTTTGCACAATCAAAAAAATACACAGAAATAACAAAAGTACAGGAACTACACTGCAGGAAGAGACAAAACGGTCATTGTAAAAGGTGGGGGAAATGGGGAAAATACTTCCAGAGGCTCTTCCACCTTGCAACTCTATTGTAAATGAGTTGAAAGTTGGAGCCTTGCCTCTTGCACACTGGCGTGTCTACCTCTCTCTCACATCTCTTTGTCTCCCTCAGTACTCCTGGAAGCTCGTCCACCCCACAGATAAGTTCTGTAACAAGGACTGTCCAGGCACAGCAGAGGAGTATGAGCGGGCCACGCGTTACAACTATACTAGTGAGGAGAAGTTTGCCCTGGTGGAAGTCATTGCCATGATCAAAGGACTACAGGTAAACACTGGTGGACGTGTCACATGTTCAAGGGTATGTTCTGAAAATCTGATCAGCTCTCACAGTGATGCTCTCAACAGTTAATGGTTAGAGGACATTTAAAAATACTTTTTGCGCTTAGAGGGATCAATACGGAAGAGGATTAGGGCCACATGAAGAAAAAAAACAATTTGAGTTTGGAGATTAGTTAGATTAGATGAGATTAGTTACATTTTTGAGATTAAAGTCAGAATCCTGACGTTTCCTCAAAAATTCTTATTTTTTTTCTTTCTCAGAATTCTGACTGTGATGTCAGAATTCTCGCTTTCATCTCAGAATTGTGAAAACAATCAGAATACAAAAAACATTCATGTGGCCCTAATACTTTCCAGAGACCGTGGAATGGAGATAAATTCTGATTTTTTTTAATTTAGTCTGATAACTGTATTTTGTAAGAAAAATTATTAATACTGCAATGATGATGATAATGATGATGTCATGTATAGGTTCTGATGGGCAGAATGGAGTCAGTGTTCAACCAGGCCATCAGGAATACCATCTATGCAGCGCTGCAGGACTTTGCCCAGATGACCCTCAGAGAGCCTCTGCGCCAAGCTGTACGCAAGAAGAAGAATGTCCTCATTAGGTACACCAGACAACTCTAACCACAAGTGCTTTAAACATTATCTTATTGCATGATCTTATGTCCACTAATCTCATAAACCTAAAATAGATCCATATCTATGACCACTAACAGCCAAAGGTTTAGCAGTAGTCATTATCCTGCTCCTCTGCAATAAGCTAATAATGGAAAATTTTGCAAAAAATGGTGCAAAACTCAGATAACTGGAAGTGGCTTTCTCTCTTCTATAGTGTGCTCCAGGCCATCCGTAAGACCATCTGTGACTGGGAGGGGGCGAGGGAACCTCCCAATGACCCCTGTCTGAGGGGAGAAAAGGACCCTAAAGGAGGTTTTGACATCAAGGTGCCCCGCAGAGCTGTGGGACCCTCCAGCACACAGGTATGACAGGAGATATAGGACGGGGTACCAGAGTAAGGAAGATACATTGATTTTTACTGTTGCTTCTGACTGTAAAATGGTGCCAGCATTCCCATCTTCATAGTAGTTTTATGAAGAAACAAAACAAGTCCCTTACACTTTTCCATTTCACTACCCCAAAATAAGGTGTTTTGAATTACAGTAACTTCTGGCTTGAATCAAGATGCACTTCTGTGGAATGAGACACTAATCTGATTTACGGAATTGCACACATTTATAAGCGTAAAAACTGCGAAAACACTCAACTTGTGACATGACGTGTGAAGGCAGAATGAGTGATTACACAAGCTACTGTCATGCTCACTGGATGGTGTAACTAGGCAACACTCCCCTAGGTTAGCTCATGTAGGCACCAGGACAGATTGGGAAGGAAGGAGTGGATTAGAAGACGAAACTGAATGAGCCTTGAAATTTAACAGTTTGACAGCTGATAAATTGTTTCTCTCAGCAAACACCCCCCGCTAAAGCTGCAGTAATTGTTATATGAGGTGCTGAAAATGTTTTAAACCAGTTCCTGGGCTGTCAGAGTCAGGGTTACACGCAGAAGGTTAGAAAACACTTTAATGCCTGGCTGCGTTTCTGTTCCTCGAGAAATGTTTATCATTTTCCAGTTTTCATTTTCATTCCTTGAACCAACTGTGCATGAAGTGTAATCAGAACATGACAGTCCTGTTTACTGATATGATGGCAATAGACAGGTGACTTCTTTCTAAAACCTGGTGTTCTGAGTAAGAGTTTTTTCTCTCCTTATCTTCCTGACTTTCTCTCTCCTCCAAGCTGTACATGGTGCGCACAATGCTGGAATCTCTAATAGCGGATAAGAGCGGCTCTAAGAAGACTCTGCGCAGCAGTCTGGATGGACCCATCGTGCTGGCCATAGAGGACTTCCACAAACAGTCTTTCTTCTTCACACATCTGCTCAACTTCAGCGGTGAGGGGAAATGCATTCACTCGAGATTAGCCACAATGCAGCATGACAAAAATAGTGACAATGACTCATGCAAAGATTGGTTCCCATAGTGAGAAATCTACCCGTTTGGTGGAAGCGGAGTCTACTTTCACAGAATGACTGCTTGCATTATGGTCATTTCTTACTCAAAAGGTCTTGAGAATGTTTGAATGTGTCTTAGTATGTTTACAGGTATAATCACCTACGTCTTCAAATGAACTTGTAATGCCTTTGGACTGGTATTTACTTAGCAGGGATGTGAATTGTCTTTGAAGTGACAGTCACCTTTATTTACTCCAAACTGGAGTTCATATTTGAACGATTTCTGAGTGATTTTGTGTTTACCACTGTACCTGCCACCTTTTTCTCCACCATGAGTTTGCATCTCTGCTTAGAAATAATCCCTTACTTCTTCTTCTCTGCTCTCTGTCTCTGTCCAGAGGCCCTACAACAGTGCTGTGACCTGTCCCAGCTCTGGTTTAGAGAGTTCTTCTTGGAGCTGACCATGGGCCGCAGAATCCAGTTCCCCATTGAGATGTCCATGCCCTGGATCCTCACCGACCACATCCTGGAGACCAAGGAGCCCTCCATGATGGAGTAAGACAAACTTGGAATAAATTGTTTCAGATATTATTGCTCGCCTGTATGCTTTGTCTGTTGGCACAACCTGCAGTATTGCAACTGCATTTCTTCTTCCCACAGATATGTGCTGTATCCTCTAGACTTGTACAATGACAGCGGCTACTACGCTCTCACAAAGTTCAAGAAACAGTTCCTCTATGATGAAATTGAGGCTGAGGTAAAGTCTGATCGCCCTCGCTTGTCTTTTAAGCATCAAATGCATTGATGTTCCCTCAAAAAAGTAGCTTGATAATCTGCTCCCTGTTTTCAGGTAAACCTCTGCTTTGACCAGTTTGTCTACAAGTTAGCTGATCAGATATTTGCCTACTATAAAGCAATGGCTGGAAGGTAAGAGTTCTTCTTTACTTCTTGTAATTGTTGGTGCACAGAAGTCTATGTAAACTCCTTCTATTAACACATAAACAATATGCCTTGTGTTCTGCAGTGTCCTCCTAGACAAGCGTTTCAGAGCAGAGTGTAAAAACTATGGCGTGATCATTCCATACCCTCCATCAAACCGCTACGAGACCCTGCTCAAACAGAGACACGTACAGGTACTGGAGAAATGGACAAGCACACAATCTATCTATCTTAGGTAGTTCTTGATGGTTTGAAAAATATCATTATGCCATATCTGGATCTTTTGAGTGTTCCATGTTTCTTATCTTGAAGGATATTGACAGCTGTACATCACTACCTTACAACTACTTGTTCTATGAATGTTTTATCAAATTCTCCATGTGATATTAACTAAATAACACTAATGGCCTGAGTAGAATACCTTGCAGTGCTTGTTTGTCTTTGTTATATTTCTCAACCTTTCCTCCTCTGTCCTCCAGCTGCTGGGACGCTCTATTGACCTGAACCGTCTGATCACCCAGAGGATTTCAGCAGCCATGTATAAATCTCTGGACCAGGCCATCAGCCGCTTTGAGAGTGAGGACCTCACTTCCATAGTGGTAAGACCACACACCAGGGACATAATCAGACACTAGCAGTACACAGAAATATAACATGGTCACGTGTGGTAATACATTTTCTCATCTGGATGTCACACTCAAACAAGCATTTGACTTTCTCTCTTCCTTTATATTATGATGAGACTTTAACTTTTTGAGGCTGTCTTTCACAGTCTTCCCAAACCAACTGTCTGTTCAAAACAACTTCTTCATGCTCGCCTCTCCTACTGTATCTCTCCCGGACAGGAGTTGGAGTGGCTGCTGGAGATCAACAGACTAACCCACCGGCTCCTGTCCAAGCACATGACCCTGGACAGCTTTGATGCCATGTTCCGTGAGGCCAACCACAACGTCTCTGCTCCCTACGGACGCATCACGCTCCATGTCTTCTGGGAGCTCAACTTCGACTTCCTCCCCAACTACTGCTACAATGGGTCCACAAACCGGTCAGTGCGTTGGTATATGTCTGTGTGGACAAATGTTTTTTTTTCATGTTGTTGTTTTTACTCTTTTTTAAAAAAACATCTTTCTTTCTTCAGCTTTGTACGTACAGCCATCCCCTTCACCCAGGAGCCTCAAAGAGATAAGCCAGCCAACGTGCAGCCTTACTACCTGTATGGGTCCAAGGTATGTTTCATTGATGACTTATATTTGAGATATGACATTGTATCTGTATATATCATTCTTATTTTTACTGTAAATGTTAGCATAATCCCTTGATCATAGATTTGTCTAAATGGGCCGTTTCTAAAGTTATTTCTAAAGAAAGACGATCTTTTTATTGTTATTAATTAACAATATTTCTCTTTGTCTGTGTCTTTCTCCCCCCTCAGCCACTGAACATTGCATACTCCCACATATACAGCTCCTACAGGAACTTTGTTGGTCCGCCTCACTTCAAGACCATCTGCCGTCTCCTTGGTTACCAAGGCATCGCTGTAGTAATGGAAGAGCTGCTTAAGATTGTCAAGAGCCTGGTATATATCCTCATTTTCTATTTCATTCTTTAATACATGTTGTACCCTCTTTCCTTATTACACTAGATTGTCATACTGTGTTCCCTGTTTTTTTCCTCTTTCTGCTCTTTTCTCTTTACCTGCTGTGCTGTCTTATCTTCCTTCCTGCTTTCCAGTTACAGGGCACCATATTGCAGTATGTAAAAACGCTGATAGAAGTCATGCCCAAAATCTGCCGCCTACCACGTCATGAGTATGGCTCTCCAGGTGAGTGTAAAGTCTGTAATGTCACATTGAACAAAGTACCTGCCTGGTTATATCTGTAGCATTTGCATTATGACTCCTGTCTACATTAAAAACAACATAATGAAAACAACATTTTAATAACTATATTGCTGAAAATGATTTTGTAAAAAAATGACAATGTTGGGACTGCACAGCCAGCAGTAGAAGAAAATGCCATGGTGTTTTTGGTGCCATGGGTATATGATGGTTTAGCTACTATTAATCTACTATTTCTCTATCATGTTTTTACTGAAAGAGAAGCTGTAGTTGGTGATTCACTGTCATAGCTTACTGTTGAATAAACAGTCACATTTACATGCGCTCTAATAAACTGTTGTGAGAAATCCAATAAACACACTTAGAATTTTGCCCAATATTTCATTTCATTTGGTGTATGCACAGCCTATTGTTAGTCTTACTTTTAGTATCTTTAATTTTTTTTATATCTGTGCATGTGCATGAAGACAGGATAAAGAAATTGACACATTAAATAAGTAAATAAATGCACAGTATACTAGAGAGTATAAACAGTGTCATCTAATTACTGACTTACTGCATGCAAACTGGGGTTGTTGACTAATCAGACCAACAAAAGATGTGAAAACACTAAACTGATTTCCTGCCTTAACCTCATTATTCACAGTAAGTTTGTGATTCTGGTTTCTAGTGTGCATGTAAACGTAGTCAGTTTTTACCATTATGAATACTTCTCCCTCCTATAAGTGAGACCTAACAGTCTCGCAGCCTAAAGTGAAGCCTAACTGCAAGCCCTTGATCACATGACTTAAATGGCTAACAGAATGACCAGCGTTGCCATCTGTAGAGCTCGGGAACGTGTCGTCACCACTCAGTGTATTCTGGGAGTTGTGCCATTCCTGGAGATAGTAGATAGGGGTTCACTGAGTCACTGAGTTTACAATTGTACCATTTCTAAAAATGCATGTGAGCCTTTAGAGACTTAACATTTTTAAACTGTTCACAAGTGTATGCACTCATACCAAACACAAGATATGCCCCAACATTGGTGATTGTTACTGGAGGCATTATGTCTGGATCAGCTGTCCTTTCTTTGGATGTCCTTTCTTTTTTTGGTAGTTCATATGGATTCATGCCATTAACAAGACATAGTTTGGCTTCACATCGCTGCTTGGCTTTCTTTGTGAGCTTTTCCCTGTAAAAACATTTTTACCTTGCACGCTTTTTATACATTAGTTATTGGAAAAAGCTGACAAATCCATTGAACGTGTGCAACAAAAGCACCGTCTACAGCCTTTACAAGAATGTAAACAAAAAAACGCTACCTCCAACGGTGGCAACTGTCCTGCAAGGCTGCACGCATCTCGCCTATAAAGTGATGTCAGTTCCCAAACAGCATAGAAACCTGCGTTATCACTAGCAGGCCTAAAAATAGTTCATTTCTTCCTGCTGCTTCCTCTTTGGGCATTAACTAACCTGCCTCATGCGTATTTGTGCAAGCTGTGTGCAGATTAGAGGCCAGTCAGATGGGATATCCCTATGAGCAGGGTTTAGTAATCTGTAGATTACTGCTGTTCTGTACTCTGAGTGCTGTACTTGTCTTACTGTCTGTGATCTTACTGTCAGCAGTTAATGATCCTTCTGTCCTCTACTGATATGTGGACCAAATGTGGGTCAGGGCAGCCACACAGACCCACTGACACCATTCTGATTCATACCGAAGGAAATAAATTATCTTTAATCCCTCTAGGTGATAGCCTAAATGATGTTAGGAGGTATTGGTAGGCACTTCCTGTTTTGCTACACCTTTTGGCTGTTGAAAAAACAAGACACTATGATAAAGGACGTCGTAGCGCAACTATGATATATGACTATTATCCCAAGAAAAATTCTAAAAAAATACCGCCAAGTTCTCTGTACATTTCCCCTTTCTTTCATGACAGGCATCCTGGAGTTCTTCCACCATCAGCTTAAGGACATCATTGAGTATGCTGAGCTGAAGACAGATGTCTTCCAGAGCTTAAGGGAGGTGGGCAACGCCATCCTCTTCTGCCTGCTCATTGAGCAAGCTCTGGTGAGATGTTCCTCTGTTATCTCCCATTACCCATCGTACGATATGTCATATTTCTACACCCTTGTCCTCTCCTCTTAATCCTTTCTCCTCTTGTTCTGACATCTTGTCTTACTTTCCATACTTTTCTGCCACTTTTATTCTCTCCTGTAAAAGGCGTACGATTTCTTGCCCAACTTCTATTCTGATTCCTCCTGCAGTCCCTCAGCATGCTCAGTGAGAAGGACTGCTAATATGTAGCTGTGTTGACTGTCATGATTTTGTGTGGGTGACAAGTAACCTGGGTGCCTGAAGGTCTCAGCTCAGTTTATTGCGCTGATTCACATCCTAAATCATCAGTGCATGAATATTACAGGCGGAAACTTTCAGGCCCCCAGTCCAAGTGTCCCTGTGTGTTTGATCTTGATCTTTTTTCTGAAATGCAACTCTATTTTTCATTACACGCTGGCAACTACCACAGGTGGTAAGGATTTAGTTCTTGTTATTGGTAATGATAGAACATAGAGACCAGATCTGTTTTTTCTCTCTTTATCTCTCTTGTTGGTCTGGGCTGTGCTTCTGTTTTCACCATCTCAGTTTGGCACAGAGTTTCACCTCCAAACAGCCATGGAAGCAAAAGGACTGAGACCGCTTTAGTGACGTCTTTATACTTATGTAGTTATTAATCCCTTGGGATTACATATCAAAAAATGTCTATTTTGACACAAAAGCTTATTGCAGCTAAAATACAATTAAAGAATTGGTCAAGAAAAAAACATCTGGCTGGTGTGCAACAAAATCTTAGTGTCCTTGTCTTCCATGGCAGAGGTGATGGTACATTTCTGGTTGGGTGTTGGTACAGTCTTGTGCTTAACTCTGCACTTTTGCCTCCATGCTCTCTGCTGGTTCTGGGCGCTTGTGATGCCTGTCTCACATAATACGACTCAGCTGTCTGTCGCTCTTTCTGTCATTTCTTTCTGACTGCACTGATCTGTGAATGTGTGTTTAGGGTGTTTGCATAGAGTGTGGTCATGTTTGTATGTGTGTTGATTCGGGCTGCTGGTAGATGTGTGTGTGTGTGTGTGTGTGTGTGTGTGTGTGTGGAGGGGTGGGTGTATATTGCAGTGTGTCTTGCATTTTTTTATTGCATGGCTCCCTTTTCTCATCTATCATCCTTTAGCCAAGGTTTGAAAATCTGCCTCTCCATACCTGCCAACATTGGAAAAATATTTTGAGTACCAACCATGTGTGCATGTGGATAAGCAGCGTTTTCTAATTTATTTATTTATTAATTAAGTTATTTATTTATTTATTTATTTTATATAAAATTACATTTTTTTACCTATGCTGACAGGCTGCAGTCACAGTGTTTTACTATGTTAGTCGTAAACAGAGTGAATTCTCAGGGCCAAATTCACAAAATGATTGTGTGGCTTTTGCAACCTCCAAAACTGCACAAATAAGACAAAAAGAAACCGTGTAATTCACAAAGCACCCAAAAAGCATGAAATGCACCCCTAACTGCACTGCCAAGGAAACAGGGCCTCGGTACAGTCCAGTTTATATAGATATACATATAGATTTTTTTTTTTAAACCATTTGCATAGTATTTAACTCGCATCTCTTTGACCTAAAAATGCATGGTTGGTATGCAAAATGCATACATGTTGGCAGGTATGCTTCTATGTATTTAGTTTTGTTTGTTGCTTGTGTTTTCACTAACCATCACTATGAAAAACACCCAGCTAAACAAACTGATATAGGACAGACTGATGTCAAATGTCCGATCTTTCTGATATGATCAGCAACTGCAACCTCTACTTCACATACTGTGGGTATTTTAGGCATACACATACAAACCAACACTGAAGTAGTGTATTGGTTTTAATGAAAGCTTTATCCAGACGATGAGTCTGTTGTCATCGGTTGTAAATTTGACCTCTTGGTACCAGATCAGTTGGGATATTGTGCTTAGAGAGTGACTAATTGTAATCCGGGGAATAATTCCACTGTGACTATGTCATGATAAACATAGCTTCATCATATGCACACAGGCACGCTGTCTCTATAATCTTATTTCCTTCTCTGCATAAGCTAGAGATGGTGTCCAGTAATCTGTAAACATACACTCATGACCCACATGACAGTAGTCTTATTCTGTAGTGATCAGCTTCTCACTATGCCTTCTGAGGATGTAGCACAACTGCATGTAAATCAAGAAGACTGTAAGCCTAAATGAAGAAATTCAAGAGGAAGGAGAACATATAGAATTGTATGTGCTCTTCTAATCAGCATCTCACCATGACTGCACAGTAGGGGTGTCCACAATGCAGAGTGAGTGAGATGCTCATGATTAAGATGACCCCCCCTCTTTTGTTGTGTTTGAACCACAGTCCCAGGAGGAAGTGTGTGACCTGCTTCATGCAGCTCCTTTCCAGAACATTCTGCCCAGAGTCTACATCAAAGGTATGTGAAGGGGTCAGACAGAGAGGCCGAGACAGGTCAAAAGCACTTTGCTCACATTTCAGAAGTACCTAGAGTTTTTATGTCAGCACCACCATGGTACATGCCTGGCAGGATATTATGTTGTCAGGGTGCCACTTGTCTGTGTGTGTGTAGACATTCATATGAACACAATACAGAGCAAGAACAAGACAGACACTTCCTCATTGCAATTGATTACACATTATGCTAAATATATCATAGCAACATTACTAGGACATTAGGCAGCTCATCTGCGCCTTTAGGGATTTTTTTTTCTGGGTAAAGTATCCATTGAAATCCTTTGGCATGCATTTTACCCTGTATCGTTGGTGTTTGTGTGTTGTATAGAGGGAGAGCGTCTGGAGGTGAGGATGAAAAGGCTGGAAGCAAAGTATGCCCCTCTCCACCTTGTGCCTCTAATTGAGAGGTTGGGAACCCCACAGGTGAGTTGGAAACATCTCTCCTCTCCTCTCACCCTGCAGAAAGACTGCAAAGCCAGAAGTCTACTGTTTTACATTATTCTGTCTTGTGCGTTATTTATATGTAATAAATGTCTGAAAAAAACAATATGTATATAAATTATTTGCGTATTTCTTCCTCAATATTTTCATGCTTTTGGATTGTGTCTTTCTTTTTGCTAGCAAATTGCCATTGCGCGTGAGGGGGACCTGCTGACCAAAGAGCGCCTGTGCTGCGGCCTTTCCATGTTCGAGGTCATCCTGACTCGCATCCGCAGCTTCCTGCAGGATGGGGTGTGGCGCGGGCCTCCACCCACCAACGGAGTAATGCACGTTGATGAGTGTATGGAGTTTCACCGCCTGTGGAGTGCCATGCAGTTTGTCTACTGTATCCCTGTGGGCACGCACGAGTTCACAGCAGAGTAAGTGGGATGTCCTTGCATGTGTGTGTGTGTGTGTATGTGTGTGTATGTGAGAGTGACTACATAATTGCTGCAGTCTTTTGTCCAGGGACAGGAATGAACAGAAGCTCGGGGCAAATATGGCCTTGAATATTTATAATACACCTGTCACATTTAAAAATGAGGGGGCAAAAATGTCCCTAAAAAGAACCAGATACCCCTTAAAATAGATCAAGGGATAAAAAAAAAATACATTTTTTTAAAGCTCCCCACATACCCTGTCTTAG